>BGPR01024799.1:8772-22878 GCA_013235015.1 Araneus ventricosus | reverse complement strand
ATATATATATGTGATATTTTAATTTTTTAACTTTCCTAAATAATCTTAACGACACCTCATTTTAAATACTTTTATTTCATCATAATAAACGAACTACAACTTTCTCTTCAAGTCACGAGTTTCTAAAGGGGAAATTCCCTTTCCTGGGTACTTAAGCGTTCTGCGCATTCTTTTCTGCCTTTTTCACGCCAGCATGTAAGCTTTCAACAGCAACGCGCCGCTCGGGCGTAACCTTCTGAATACTGGTCATGGATCTACGTAAAAATTGAATACTTTACCTATGAAGAAATAACGTAATATCCTCAATGCCTAAATAAAAGAAGATTTAAGTCAAATATTGTCTCTTCCATGATTAAAATGGACTACATTTCACCTCAGTAAAGCCTGATCTCTTATATATATATATATATATATATATATATAGTGCGAGAATATCTCACGGGCCCTCAGCACTATCCTGACAATGGACTCGTCTCCGGAACCAGGGGCGAGGTATCCCGTAATCAAGAAGAAGTACCATGTTGAGAGTTGATTTTTCCCTGTTTAGTTCCAACTAACCTTTTTTCCTCTTTTCTGGAAAGCATGTTTTTTCAACGATTCTAGGCAAACGGCTCATGTTATAAAAATTTGGTGACTACCTCTGACCGCGAGCATAAAATTTCCTACAACTTTGTTCCAGTACATTTTTATGCAACTTGGGAGTTAATGTATGTGTTTTTTAAATACAGGGGGCAAAATTTGTGTACAATACAGGTGTGCAATACTGTACATTGATTTGTTTAAGATTGTAAATGTAGCTTCTTAAGATAGTGTATGTATGGGGAGAGAGAAGGTACCTCTTCGAGACCCAAATTTTGATGTCTGGGTGCCCCTGGAAACAATATTGTCTTCAAAATGAATGGCAACATTAGAAAAACCTTTAAAATCTGTGATGAACAGATTTTAGATTTTTTTTTCTTTGGGGGGGGGATGTCTGCTCTTCACAGAACTACTAATCATTTTAAATTTCATAACAATGATAAGATAAATTATATCTTAAATTCCATAAAACGCATAAACTTCAATTTTTTAAAGGATATAAATTTCAAAATTCATTAGCGTTTCAGCTTCGTAGTACTTCGAACGGTTCTCTGGTTGTTTGGAAATATATTTTCGACTTTAATCAATATTGGGCCGCAAATGACAAATACATAATATTTACATTTTTATGTGGAACTATTTCCATAATGATTTGAAAATTTTTGCGATTGATTACTTGTTTCTTCACAATCTAAAAATATACGAAATTGGTGGTGGTGGGGGAAAAAGCAAAATAATTTTAATAAAAACGGGTTTTTTAAAAACACACATTTTTATTAGTGTATTAAAAAAATCGATATTTTTTGTTTTAATTTTTTTCTTTTTAATTTTGTATTAATAATTCATTATTATAAATATTACGGACTCTCGAAGTCCATTTTTTTCTGGAACTACCAAGCGTCCTATGGAACCAAAAGTTAATTAAATTAATCGATTGTCTGATAGTTCTTAAAATATTAAAATAGTCCTCGGGAATACACAACTATACAAAATTTCAGAACTGTGCATCAAAGTGAGTGAAAAATCGATCACAAAATTCCGTCTTGTCAATTGAAACATGTGAAGTTAAATAAAAGTGGACAATAATAAAAAGCAACCCTTCGTAGTCGGTAGGATTCGAACCTACGCGGGAAGATCCCAATGGATTTCTAGTCCATCGCCTTAACCACTCGGCCACGACTACCTCAGTATCGCATTTCTAACCTGTTGTCAGTTTCTATTGTATACTTAATGACGAGCGCATCTGCGCATACATTAATTCTGCGTGTAACTTCATTTTTCTCCCGAGTTGAAACTTTTTATTTATTTATTAATTTTCAATAGATGGCGCCATGGTCGTGTACGTAAATGCAATGCTTTGACTGGCTTTTTAATTTTTGAAGGTGCTACTACATATTTATTTATTAACGGTTAAACATATTAAAATGAAGAAACATGTGTAATTAAGATTGTAACAGCTACATAACGGTCATGTTTTACAGGTAAGCAATTGTAACTTACATTTCAATTACTTTCTTAAATCTTATAAAGTGACGATATATGACGAAAGTATTTTATTTTTAAAGTGTTTGTTTTAATTGTTTTAGGTAGTTTTAAGTGGTTTCGTATGATATATTTTGTCTACATTTTGATTTTCCTCTCGCTATAAATGTGTTTCTTGCGAAAAGTTCAATAATTTAAGCATACATTTTACTTGTTTTAACCCTCTTGCATCAAGTAGCATAGAAATCTTGTTTCAATTATTTCACATGACTTACATTACTAATTATATATTGATATAACTAATTATTTTATAATGTTATAGAGTCGCATTATATCATATTAACCTTCCAACGGACGCGCTTACGCAAATTTTACGACATATCGTGCATCGTATTACATATCTATATCGTGTTATTTTACAAAAAAATGAATGCAACTTTTATTTATATTATCAGTATTTATTAGCCTAATAATAAACAAAGATTTTATAAATAAAAATTGCACTTAAATATATAAAAGATCGATATAAATATGTAATACGATGCACAATGCTGGTATCTCTTGCAAACGCGCGCCCGCTGGAAGGTTAATACAGCATTATACTGAACTAGCAATTAGTTTTGTTGTAGAAGAATGTGTACCTATTCTTAAACGTTGCATATAAATAGCGATTAAAACTAGCCCAAAAGATGATTCTATGGTTCAGAAAGATGATTCTATGGTTCAGAAAGATGATTCTATCAGAAAAATTATTCAATATAATCTTTCATTTAAGCGTATTTTTGTTAAATACAAAAATGGAAAAACTTTGAAAAAATAATTATTATAAAACTTTTATATTAATAACCTGCTGATCCCATGCAGGGGTGGCGCCAGAGGGGTGACTGGGAGGGGGGCAGGGCCTCCCCGTCGGGGAACATTTTTGTACTGGGTATTCAACTGTAGTTGATAAATAACAATCTGGCAACTTTTTTCTTTCATGACTGGTCTGGCTCCTCCCCATCGATCCTTGCTGACTCTAAACCCTTTGGGTGAGTCGGTCGGCGTGGGTTATGTATGTATGTATAACAATCTGGCGAAAATTTGAGACCAATTCCGTTACACTCGTAGCCCGTACAGCAGGTCACGCCCCCCCCCCTGATCGGGCAAACTCTAGTGCCATTCCTAATCCCATGTCAGAAGATCACATTTCATTCTGCTTTCGCGAAACATTTTAGCAATATGGCGACCTTCCAATAGAGTATTATTCTCTTCTACTCAACATTCTTTTTATTGTGAAATTTTAATTATATGACGCATTATAATGTTTTCTTGAAATTAGAATTGTATACTAAATTTAATAAAGATATTTTATGACCTACAGATTTGGTATAATTATCCTCGTTTTCATGTCATCGAGATCAACTACGGGATTACCGAGTGTCGCTTGATGCCTAGAATCTTGCATCTCCTCGTCACAATTAAAATGATTGATATTTCCTGCAGTAATTATATAAGGTGCTATGAATAAAAGGTTTTTAAAATCTTCCAGTGGAAAATGTGAGAATAACAGATTACTGACAATCTGAACCCCTTGGCATACGATTTTATTTCACCTCCTAATAAGATGCCACCACCCATTTGGGATATCTATTATTATTTCTATCTATTTAAGATGGTAAAGGATAGTTGGTGCATTTAAGCGTGTCCAGGTGATTTTTGCATTTAAAATGAATTGTTACTTTGACTTTATTACCAACTTAAATATCAAAAATTCTGTAATTCGATGCGCGCGTCAGGCTCGTCAAGGGTTAATTTTAGGATTCTAGATCAACCTTTCAAAACAGAATATACTTTTTCTGTATAATGGAAATGCAATGATTTTTAAATATGAATAGCCTTACGAATATGTAATTGGATCATGCTCTAATTTGGATATTATAAGTTTTCAATATTTGGCGTCTCTTGTTATGACATGAATTTCCCCAGAAATAACAAACAACTGAGGAGGAAAATTATATATTTCAAATATTCCTAACTTTTGTCAAACAAGTCGGCTAAAGTTATTTCTACACACAATGGCACAATAAGCAAGAGTAAACCTCGACCCGGAGCATAATTTTTTTCGAAAAAAGTGAAAGTTAGGTTTAAAAAGTGAAATAAAAGTGTGGCTATTTTGTTATCTCCGCTGCCGGAAGGTGTTTAACCTCTCCTCTCCAGAGCTGTCTTAAAAATTGGTGCTCCCTGGTCTCAAGTATCTTGGCGCCTTCAAGATCTTGAACCTCGCCTTTCCAGAGCTAGCTTAAAAATTGGAGCTCCCTGGTCTCAAGTAACTTGGCGCCTTCAAGATCTTGAACCTCGCCTTTCCAGAGCTATCTGAAAAATTGGAGCTCCCTGGTCTCAAGTAACTTGGCGCCCCACCAAAACTGTATAGAAACTAAGATTTTGAGAGCATTTGGGTCCAACGAAAATGTCTACCTAATAAAATAATTGAGGAGAAAGAAGAATCATTGCGCTATGATTAACGCCTTTGGAAATCGGCTCCTTTACAAAATATGATTTTGCAAACCAGCTTTCCGACAATGCAGGTAATTTCGATTACAGACATGTTTTTGGATTTTTCTCACTGATTGTTTCAGTATGAATATTTTTTGAAATTATACGCACATTTATGTAACAAAATTGATGGTGTCTAATTACAAGCCTCCATAATATCTTTACTTTTAACATACTTGAAATTGAGTCAATTTTTTTGGTTCATAATTAAAATAAAATCAGTATAGCAAATTTTTAGACGCCTTTGGATCGATGGCACTCTTGGGCTACAGCTCAATTAGCCCATTGGATTGCCCCTTTCCCCCGTCACAACACTACGTCACTGGCCTTACACCGGGGTGGCGCCAGAGGGGGGACCGGGGCAGGCCACCCCGGCGGGGCAGCGCCCCCCCCCCCCCCCCCATCGGGGAAAAATTTTGTATCCTGTCGGGGAAAATATTTGTACGGGGTATTCAACTGTAGTTGATAAATAATAATCTGGCAAAAATTTGAGACCAATTTCATTACACTAGTTCCCCCATACAGCAGATCGTGCCTCCCCCCCGTCGGGAAAACTCCAGCGCCATTCCTGGGCTTATATAATTACAAATTATCCGTTTGTAAATTTGTATTCCTTGTACCGCCATAAAATGTGTTATGTGGATGTTTTATTTAAATATTCTTTCTCCTTGTTCTGCTTGTGCATGTTGCTCTCAGTGGAACGATTTATCTTATTCTGCACACTGTTGGCGTCGAAATCACGCAATTGATTTGATGTCTTTATAGTCAAAAAGCATGTTCTCTCCCTTTCTTTTCCCCCCTTCGAGATAAAAAGGTAACATCCCACATCAAACCCATCACTTACTCCCCAATCTTATCATCATACAAGGCAAACGCAACACCACTCGTTCGAAGGAGCGCCCCCATCTACTCCACATTACACAAGCCCGAAATCACCTCACCGGCCTTTAAAAAAAAGTGATATCAGAGCTGAGATCACGATTCCTTTTTCTCACACCACGGCGGCGCAAAGATTCCGATTTCACCTATGATTACATTATGAACCAGTTTTTGTTGCATCACGGAGTCGCCCTGAAACAGCGTGAAAAAGAAGACCCTTGGAGAAAAAACGTCGGTAATAAAGTGTGGCTGCGAGCGCGCGCTCTGTGTTATCTGCTGCGTCGTAGGCGTTGCTCTTGTAGGACATGCCACAAACTTAAGATGTCAACCTGTCTGGCATCCCATAAAGTTTCTGCTGTGTGTAGGTGGGTGGAGATACGAGTGGGCGGTTTTTCAAAGGCACGAGGAACGCCAATGACCAAGGCGGAATTGGGAATTGGGTGTTTGTGTAAATATTGATGAGTTTCTTCGAAATGTTGTAAACAAAAGACGTCAGGTGGAATGGCTCGAAGTGGTAATGAAGTGCTTGGTTTATCAGCTGCAGGGTACAAGCATTTAAAATCAAGGTATGCAGCTTCACGAAGTATTGCAATTGACGTTTAAGTTTTTGACATTTAATTGCTGAGGACGTTGGAGTATGCAAATACAGGAACGAAATGACGAACAGAAATAAAATGGACGCAGCTATGCAATCGAAAAATAATCCTCATTGTACGGATTTCGGGTTCACTATTGAAAAAATGCATTTAAACGCGTGCCCTATGTAAAATCGAAATAATCCATTCCGTTGAGAAACACTACGTTCAATGCAATGGATAGTTTAGAAAAAGTATTGCATTACAACTTTTACTGAGAAGTCGCCTTGGCCTGTAGGCAAGGTCTTGGTTCCGCGATCGGAGGGTTCCAAGTTCAAAACCTAATTCCACGCAAGACCCGCATTTTATGTGGGCTGTCGAGGGTTAAACTCCTTCACGATGTTGTGGCGTGGAAATTTAGAGAGGAGAATGCCGGATTAGGTGTGGTCCTTGTCATGTGGCCATGGTTCAAAATAACGAGGGTCCGTCCCAAAATAGCCCTAGTGTTGCTTCAGAACGGGACGTTCATGTAACTAAATTCAAAAAAGCTACATGCCACATTTGGCAATTTTTTTTGTACAGGACTGTTGTTGTACCCGAAGCAACTTACTATCTAAGTCGCTCTTCGGCGGTTGGTCTCGATTTCAGGGCCACAGAGTTCCAAGTTCGAAACCAGATCCGTCGTGTATTATGGGCCTGTTGCACTTGAAATCGCAAACAGTGGCCAAACGTCCCCCCGTTGGTGTGGTGTGGAAGTTTGGAGAGAGAGTGCCTGCTCAGGTGCCGTCCTCGTCATCTGACAGAATCATTGCGAAGTCCGTCCCAAAATAACCCTCGTGTTGCTTCAAAACGGGACGTAAAAATAACTTTGACTAAACTAAACTGCAGTGGTTGGAAGCATGTGTTTGTTGAACATGAACTAAACTCAAAGGGGTCACTTTATATGGCCTTTAAGTTACGTTGTAAACTTCACTGCGCATGCCATGTAACTATTTATTGCGCGCTATCTTATGATGTTCTTTGACATCACGTCTTTTAGCACCAATATATACGAGTTTGTTTAGTATTGTTCTTAATTTATCTCCTTCAAGCAGATTAATCCACGCTGATCATACCAGAGTGATCCTAATCTGCGTGTAGTAAAAGATGGGAAGGAGAATTTTACTTTCAAAAATTTAAATCAAACGACTCGTTTCTTTTATTTAGATTATTTACGGATAAAGAGAAACGGAGTAATACGAGACATTTAATTCAAACACGGGACAACAATTAACCGAAATCCGTAACGTCTGGTCACTTTTTTATTCTATAACTTTCAAACTGAAAGACAACGGTTGATACACAATTTATCCGAGAAAAAATAACACATTTCTGAAAGCAAATGATACTTCGATGCAAATGAATGAAATCCAGGATATCTTATCATTTTAGTTTTAGTAACGTTAATGTATTTAGAAATATTAGAAATTTCTCTCCTGCAAAGGAAGTCCAGAAGTTTTTAAACCTTTTATTTACCGAATTAACTTACCAGCAACGTTTCAGTTTTATTTTGGCATCATTATATACGCTTCAATGCAGAATAACCCCAGGAAAGATGAAAAACTTTTTAAATTAAATAAAATAATATAATTTTATTAATAATTAAATAATTTAATTTTTGCCTTCATCTGCCAGCTACTGCTAGCTGTCCGGAACTGCATTCCTCGTGTTCATGCGGATACTGTCAGGAACAAGCGGGAGTCAATAAATATCGTGCACAGAAGATTGCGTCCAGTACGCATGCGCGTGGAGATAGCGGACGCGTTGGAGATGCGCTTATACAGACCGAAAGACAGTCAACCTTTTGACGGATTTGGCCCAAAATTTTATACGGACCTACATTTATGACGATAAAACTGTGTATGAAATTTTCTCCATCTAGCTATTCAAGTTTTTGAGTTATAGCGTTCACATGACCACGGACATACATACAGACTTCTCTTTGACGTATTTTCTCCTAAATTTGATAGAAACCTACAAATTATCTTTAAAGACCACATACCAAATTTCATCCACGTAGCTCTAATAGTTTTCGAGTTATCGTGTTCACAGACAGACATAATACCAAAATTGTGATTTTCGGACTCAGGGAGGTCTGAAACGTGGAGATTCGTCAAAATCTCGAGTTCGAATTTTTTGACGATTACAATACTTTCCCTTTGTATACTTCGTATACGAGAAAGTAAAAGCGAGTTATGTACTTATGGTAAATTTCGAGCTTACTTTAACATTTAACTGAAACTCGGGACAAAAACAGTCAAAATTCTGGACTGTGACGGGACATCTGGTCATTTTAGTTTGAGTAACTTTAGTAACGATAATGTAAATAGAAATCTTGGAAGTTTTCTTTGCTACAAAGGAAGTCCGGTGCCAGAGTTCAGTTTTCGTCTGCAAGACAGGCCTATCCATTATGTAGGTTCCAAACACACGGCGGGAATAAACAGTGGGAAAATGATGAATGCTTTTGGATGAAAAGAAACGTGATTTACGGGGCTGTAAATTTTTATGGGGTGTGACTCCGCCAGTTTTACATGTCAGCTGCTCTAATAAACATAATGAAGCCGTAAAAGCATCGTTGCTGCATAAAATAACAGGCAACAAGGAATCGCGAAATGTTTGGTGTTTTTTACTTTCTCGTATGCGAAGTATACAAAGAGAAAGTATTGTAATCGTCAAAAAATTCGAACTCGAGATTTTGACGAATCGCAACGTTTTAGACCTCCCTGAGTCTGAAAAACACAGTTTTTGAATTATGTCTGTGTGTGTGTCTGTGAACACGATAAGTCGGAAACTATTAGAGATAAAGGGATGAAATTTGGTATGTAGTCTTTAAACATAATTTGTACAAAATCCGTCAGCGGGAAGTCTGTCTGTATGTATGTCCGCGGTCATACGAACGCTATAATTCAAAAACTTGAATAGCTAGATGGATAGAATTTCGTACACAGTTTTATCGTCAAAAATGTAGGTCCGTATCAAATTTTGGGACAAATCCGTCAAAGGGTTGACTGTCTGACGGTCTGTATAAGCGTATCTCCAACGAGTCCGCTATCTCCACGCGCATGCGTATTGAACGCAATCTTCTGTGCAAGATATTTATTGACTCCTGCTTGGCACTTTTTTTTCATCCGATTCTCCATGCGCATGCGTACTTGGTAGCAATCTGTGCGCGCGGAAGGATTGTCTTTGAGCCAAGAAAGAGTAAAAATCGGTATGCATTTAATCGGAATGCATCTCTTTGAATTTGATTTTTTACCTAAATATTTTCTGATAGTCATTGGATCCTGGGTTACAATAAGTTCGAATTTTTTTATCCACGCGGGGGGTGGGGAAACAGCGCCTTTTTCGAGAAATATACGAGAAAGTTTAGGGACCACTCCCGCTGGTTTTGTTAGAATGAGAAAGTTAACTCGGAACTAATTTGACCGAAAATCTTTCGTGCTTCGATTTATCATGTTTTTAAAGTTATACGCTAAAATTAAGTCTCTCATACTAGCTGTAATTCGTTTCAAAAACTATAGAATCTTTGACGGAATAAAAACGATACCGCATTCCGAAAATCGAATGCGCCATTTAATTAAACTGTGTAGAGGGACGAGATTCATGTTTATATGGAATGCCGCTGTTGAAGAATTAATTCAATTCCAGGAACTATTTTTATTAGATGGCTAAGTTCCACGACACAGTACATTAAATGGTGCAAGACGCAAGACAAGAGAACAACAACACAAGACAAGTACACAGAAGAAGAAGAAGAGAGGCATCATGGGAAAAACCCAGATGGCTCTCGTAGCGCCACCTACCATAAAAAAGGAGAAGGTAGTGAATTGTAACCGCTACAATTGTAGAAAAAACTGAACTATCAAGGAGCTAAAATCAGATTTATAATTATAAAAAAATACATTTTCTACTATAGGATTTCTTTATTTCTTCAGTCTGTTAATCCTTTTCGTTCGAAAATCATTTTCGCGATTCTATTTTCGTCCGGTAAATACTGTCGCAGCCACGAAATTGAAATAAAATAAAATAAAAAAATAAAAATCTTCAGTTAGTAATAAATAAAACCAAAACTGGCAATTATAACATGAAATTAATCATTATAGTGTGTGCTTATCAAAATTAAGGTAAATATTACATAAAAAATTAAATAATTATAATTAAAAAATAGTTTTGCAGATGTTATACGTACGTGTCTACTAAACATACGTGTCTACTTAAGAATACATCGGCTAAATATTTTGTTGGCTATGTGTTACGCACCCATGATGATATCGTAAAAATAGTTCAAAAATGTTTTAAGAAGAAAAGGTGTTTTTTCTTAAAGTTCATTTTTAAGTGTTATCGTTGTCATTTATTTCCTTTAAAAAGTCATTGCGGTTTGCATATTTTGTAAGCTCTATTTTTTTTTTTTTTCAATAAAAGGATTATTGTATGTCTCTGTACTTTTTTCGGTTTATGTAACAAAAGTCACAAATGAAATTATACAAACTTCCTTAAAACAATGATGCGCAAACCGTGGGTCGTGACCCCCAAAGGGGTAGCGAGAAAATTTTCATGAGTCACCAAATTCAAAGAAATTTATTTGACAATAAAAAAATCATAATGCTTTATTTTTCAAAAACCATGAGACAACATTTTGCACAAGATAGGAGGTCAGATTTGAAAATAGTTTTCGCACCCACTGTTTTAAAATATTCTTTTTTTTTCTATCCATAAGAAGATTCTTTGAGTAGAACTCATCAAATCGTTCAAGACGATCCCCATTTCGACAAAAGACTCGGAAATATTCAGTTTATTACAGCGAATCCTTAATATCTCAGCATTTTGTTTTTCTGATTCTTCGGTCTCGTAAGTGTTTTATAGCGAAATATTCGAGTAAAAACTTTGAACAGACGTAAGCTAGCTTTATTTGGATGCAATCGGCAACCAAATTCAAATTTAGAGATATAACTGTTTCCCAAAACATTACAGAAACTATTTTAATACCGCATTTTTCAAAATCAGTTTTTACTTTAAAAATAATATCACTCAACAATTTTGCACCTCAAACTACACACACACTTAGGGGTCTATTCTGGTACCCCCGGTTGGGCATGTATTGTTACGCCAAAGTGGCGCTGCTCCTGGATTATCTGAGGGACACTTTTTGTATATATATATATATATATAATTCAATTTAATTTTATTCCAAATTCTAGCTATATTTGAAAATCTTAATGTATTCAAAATCATTTTCTAAACTCCAGTTTTTCCCCAGTGCTGGAGTATTAAATTTATTTATTACTAAAAGAATATTTAACTGCCACGTGCCCACAGAAATTATTTTATGGCCCCTTTGCACCAGATTCTTTCCGAAACGCCTACGTAACTTATTAAAAAAATATCCTTCCCACTTGATCACTCACGTGTCAATATGTTGTCTCCTTGTCCGAGAGAATATAGGATTTTGTGCACTGTTGTAACCCAAACGGAGATGCGTCGCATATATTCACTCTACTTCCTATTGATAATAAAATACATACTTTTACTGGCCTTTATTTTCAAAGCCATAAACCACGATCAATACATATATACATTGAAGCAAAAAAAATCATTTCAGTATTTTATTCTAAAATTGCCGCCGAAATTGATTTGAAAGTAACTTTATTCGCACTAAATACCCGTTTCAGTATGGGTTTTTTCCATTGATTTTAGAGCGTTACCTACTTGTACTTAATTGAAATTAAGAAAGCTGATCAAAACAAAAACTAAGAATTTTGAACCCGGAAAAGATCACGCCCAGAATTGACCCCTAGCGGTACGTGAATAAACAACAAAAAAATGAACCTCAGTTCGAACTATTCAATTTTGGTTTTGTATCAAAAAAACTAAAAAAAGTCGCCTTTAGATAAGACGTTTCGAAGAAAAATCAATCCATTTTTTTGACATTATCCAATCAGAGAGCATTTGTACCGCATAACCAGTACTTTGTTTCCTTGGGTCCAGGGCTTGAATAGGCAAACTTTGATTATAACCTTTTCAAAGTGCTTTTGCCGTCATAATGCATCACCCCAACAAATATGTGGTTCTGAGAGCAAGAAACCAATACAAATAGCGCGGCGAAGTCCTTTTTTCTCTGTGTTTAATAGAAAGAGTAACAGAAGCAGTGATGGGTTTGTTAATTCCCTCGAGAGCTAATGAGGGACTCACATAATCACTTTGAGTTCTGCACCCGTCGACGTTAATGAAGAAGTGCCGCTGCAAAGGAATTCCTCCCCTACTTGGCTTCCTCTCCACTGTTAATGACATACCCAAAAAAGAAGTCTGATTGACCGGGCGAATCATTCGAATGAATACAAAACGAATATTTCCGTTTTTATGTTGCTCCGAGATTCTTGTGGTTTTTTCATCTTTGAGGTCATTTACTGTTCTTTTATGAAACAGCAAAATACGCCTTCAAGAGAGAACGTTGTAAATTGTTACTTAAAAGTCTTCTCAGTTGCAATACGTCAACAAAGAAATGTTTTTGTCCTTCGGCATGTAGTTATTATACGAAATTTTCGTAAATGTAAAGAAATTCAAAAAAAGTGAGAAACTGGAAAGCAGCCAAATGCTTATTAAAGTTTTCGAACATTTATGCGGAAAATAAATCAGCGAAAGTAATTTTCCGCGACTATCTTGTATACGTGTGACGTATCGTGTAGTATAATGATCAGAATCGAATATAAGTTTTAAACCAGGATCTACCCTTAAGGACTGGTTGGTCCTCAAAATTTTAATACAGATCTACAATTTTGGATATAAAGATAAATGCACTCAAAAACACTTTTCTAATAACTGTTTTCGAGTCAAAACGTTCACATAAACACGATGGGGATTAAAGATCAACACGGTAAAATGGATTTCTTAGTGCAAAATTTGACAGAGATCTACAATTCTTGGTTTTAAAACCAGGATCCAAATTGCATTTATTTAGCTCGTTGCGGCTTTGAGTTTTTGTTTCATCATGGATCACATACTTCCTGCTGACGAATTAGATAGAAATCCACCAAAAAATTGGGTATCGCGAACACATATATTCCATCTTTTCAGCCTGTCTAGTTTTATTTGTTTACTTGCTACTGCTTACAAACACAATGGCTAGGACACAACAGACATACTCCTTGTTCGGGCATGTGCTCGTGCGCCACCTGGGATGCGCGCGCGCACCCTTCGATTTAAAAAATTGTGAATCACAATAGAATGAAGAGCAGAGGGGCAGTAGTGCGGCCCTCGTGACTGTGACCGTGTTGTTGATAAAAGTGTTCGATTCTTCAGTCCAGCCTGCTTTCTTTCAGTGGCACAACTAATTTGAGTAATAGAAATGTTGCCTTTATGGATATAAAGAATTGCGGTTAGGTTAGGTTAGATTAACGTCCCGTTTTTGAATGCAACACGAGGGGCTATAGGGACGAGACCTCGTAATTTTGAATCGCGGTCAGATGACGGGACGACACCGAGCTGGACACACACCCCTCTCTCAAACTTCCTGCGCCACACCAACGGGAGGGACAGTTTGGCCACACGCCTTATCAGCGCCAGCAGGCCCATACAGGCGGATCTTCACGCTGGAATCGGGTTTTCAGACCTGCGACCCCTGTTGAGGTCAGAGACTTTACCACAGGCCACGGCGGCCTTTAAAAAAAAACTGCGAGATAAAAAAATCCGACCAGCCACGGACAATTCCTCTAAAATAATGTGTTTCGGACCTCCGGAGCACAAAATGTGAAGATCCAACACAGATTCGAGGTCTTATTTTTTGACAGTTACAATATACTTGTTCGTTGTATACTTCAGCACAAAGAAAGTGAAAAGAGGGACTAGTTATCAATTGGGAACCGACATCATTTATATCGGTTAGGTCCAAAGGGTATCACCTGGCACGCTATCGTTTGTCAAAGTTGCAACATTTATAGTTGATTTCTATACCCATGGTTGATTGGAGACGTCACTTTTCCCGGCCGTTAACAACGGAAAAGTGATCTCTCGAGTCCCAACT
>BGPR01024798.1:0-22878 GCA_013235015.1 Araneus ventricosus | reverse complement strand
TATCTAATAATAAATCAGGTTTGGAAATAAAGAGTAAAATAAAATAAAATGCTGAATATATATATTATAAAATAACTTTATAAAGAAAATATCCGAAATTAAAATTTTCAAAACTTTTGTCTTGCAACGACAACGCCTGCCCGCGACTCGAACCCATGTTAGCAGGATTCGAAACTGGGCGTTCTACCAACCAAGCCACGAATGCACGTAATTTGTCCTGCATATTTAAATGACATCTATAGTTTGCTGAAAATTTAAAAGCATCTAATTCAATTGACAGGAATTAAGTAAAAAGTTACATTTTGTTAATATAGTTAAAAACAGATTTTAACAGCAGTGGATCTTTGATAACTGCAAAGAATTGTTTTATATTCCTTGATGATGATTAAAAGATTTTTTATTGTATGGAACTCATTAGAATTGGGTGAGTTTATATTTAATTAGAAAGAAATCTGAGTTGAAATTTCATTATTGAACGCTTTAGCAAATATACTGTTTCCAACAAATTAAATGACATTCATGGGAAATCTTAACCAGATAATAGAAATCAAAAGCTTCTCAAAATACTGAAGGTTCTAGCAAAGTTTCGTTAAATTCACTAACGACATTTTAAATAATTAACAGAAATGTTAATTGAAAAATAATTAGTAATTAAAATTAATTATTAAAATTAATATCAATATAATTAATTATCTAATTATAATTATTAATCAAAATTATTCATTAAAACTAATATCAATATAATTAATTATCTAATGAAAATTATAATTTTATTAATTATGATTCATAATTATATTAAAATAAAAGTTCAATAATAAAGATTATTACATTAATTATCGGCGATAAATCCATTTACGTTCCGGAACCGGATTCGGATCCGTGAATCCGACTCCACCAAAGGAACGAATCTGACACATCACTACTTCAAAGTCTGTTTCAAACTCAGAATGAGTGCTCGCATCCTCCAAAAGCAATGAGGCTATTTCTTTTTGAATTACCTCTAAGCGTGAAAATTTATCATCCAACTGTGAATGCAACGAGCTCAGTTTACCAAGTCCTTTCCATCAGCTATGAGAACTTCCAAGTGCTGCCTCGCATTCTTTGCTGCAACTGTAAATGCAGTTCTCAAAGATTTTCGTTGTGCTTTCAGGGCATCCATTATTTCAAATGAATATTTCACAAAAACTCACCAGACCACAAGAGTCCTGTCGTGGACGCCTAATCAATATGACAACACATTTAAAGAATTAATCAGGTTCTCCGAATCTACCCGATTCTCTTGTGGATCTGATGTGAAAGTCTCTCAATAATACAGCCCATCTTGGCAAAAACGATTCTTTATTAAAACATTATATAAAAATAATAAAAACAAGAACAACAATCACTATTGCAGCATAGCTACACACTACTTCATTAACGCCCACAATCCGGGCCTTTAAAGGAAACTGGCAGAAGACTGCGCATGCTCCAGACTCCCATGCTATGGCGCAGGCTTTTGCATCCAACAAATCTTAAAAACTCATTAGTAAGCTGGCGAATTAACCAAATATGTAATTTTCGGTAGAGTTTTCTTTAACGTATTTCCAACTCCACTTTTGTTGTAGAAATGTGACATCTCGAAATATCAACAATTGCTTCATAATTATTTCAAATGTTTTCCGGAGCAAATTGAAGATTCTGGCAATTTTAGTAATATAATAAATAAAACAATATAAATTATAATTATTAACAATAATAATAAATTATATATTTCATATCATTTATAATTATTAAAATAATTATAAATGATATATATAATTTATATTAAATGATATAAATTAATTATATCATTTAATTTAATATATAATTATTTATTATAATTATTATATTAAATAATCATATTCATCAAAAACAAATAAACTTTAATTATTATTATGGGTTAAGTTTGCAATCATTATAATAGATTAACATTTATTTGTTAATAATATATTATTATGATTATAAACTTTTACTCACCTTTATTCTCGCATATTTAGTACTTTATAAAGAAATGAACATTAAATGGTCATTGGGTCCGGTTTTAAAAACCGAACGATTATAGCAAGTCGATCTACAAGGAGATTGTCTATTGAGGGATGGAGAAACAAATTTAAGATCCATTTATCAACTTTGAGGTTGGATTAAAGGGTGAGGACAGCGGTAGCCTGGTAGTAAGATCCCGGCTGCGGGACAAGAAAGTTTCAGGTTTGAAGCCCGAGTTCACCAAAGGTCCGCCGTGTATGTGGGCCTGGTGTACACTGTGTTTGACATCGAGGGTCAAACGTCTTTCCGCTGGTGTAGCGTGGAAGTGTCGAGATGGGAGTGCCGGCTCAAGTGTCTCATCATCTGACCACGATTCAAAATTATGAGGCCCGTCCCAAAATAATCTATCTTCGTGTTGCTTCAAAGCGGATCATTAGTCTAACTAAACTAAACTATCACAAAGTGTGAACTCGAGGCAGAGTCTCAGATTGAGATCCGATTCCATTAAAGACGGGTATAGAACAAGACAAATATGTCAGGAACGTTCGTTCCCCCGGTGGTCTAACGTGAAAATTTAAATACAGTGGCAACCCTTGTGGCCTCTTTGTTGTTTGACTACAAGGTCCATCCTGCAATATCCATCGAGTAGACTCAAAGTGAAATGTTAATCTCGCCAAACACAGTTTAGTCTCCTTTTTTTTTGGCTCATTTTCGAATGAAAGAAAACATACTGAGGGGAGAGGGAGATTTTTACTAAATCCACTTCCTAGAAAACAAAAGAAAAATTGATGATAAATTGACAATTTTAAAATAAATACATAATGATGAAAACATAATCAGAATGATAAATCAAAAGACATTTAATGCAGGGTAGTTATTCCATACATTTTATTGCAATGTTTTATGCCAAGATGATTCAGTTAATTACATTTGCTTACCAGTATAAAATCTGAAAGAAGGCAGGACCAGGACGGGATTCCCCGATTCAAGTTCTGTTCTCTGCCTCCCCAAGAGGAATCACGCTCTACAGTTTAGGAAGTTCTAGTCTAAGGAAATATTCTAAACAGAACAGAACCCCGCATACCAAATTTTAAACGGACACAAAGCAACACCAGATAAGATATCCTAGAATGCTAAGCCAAAGAACTTATAAGAGAAGAAGGGACACTCCGAAAACTTTGGCAGTTTGCCAAAAACCAATTCTGGCGAGATTTTGTAAGGAAGCAAACATTTAGGAAGTCTCGCCAGGTCCTGTTGCGCAAAAGAATGCGCAGGGGATTTCATTTGTTTTGATCGTGGCGTGGTTCTTACTTTGGTAAACTTGCAACGGAATTTTTTTTTTGTCGTCTTTGATTCTTCTAGCTTGCTTCTAGGTCTGAGAAAACAAAATCCAGCATGAATTATGACAGATGCATTTCTTGCAACGCCACTCGTGCAAAATCGCAGGAGTTGAAATATTTTCGTTTCCCAAAAGACGAAGAAAGGTATGAACGAATTCTACTCATTTTCCAACCTTCGGCTTAATGTATACATAGTTCGTTCTCGTGTCAATAAATTTCTTTAATGCTCGCATTATGTTTTATAGATCCGCATAAACCCAGCATAACAGGATGTCTGCTTTCCTTCTTCTGGTACCTGAATTGTTTGAAAAAAAGAAATTTGTCCTCCTCAGCCGCTTCAACCAAGATGCCTTAGAAAACTATTTTTCTCAGGTATGTTGTTCATTGCTTGAAATTAATTTATTTAATTATAAAATTTGAGTTTGGTAAAAGAAAGCTGAGTAAATTAATAAATTGCTTTTATTTTATTGAACTTATTTAACACAACTTTTTCATCATTTCTTTAGGTATTCTTTAAAAAATTCAATGTCAAATTTCAAATTATTTCATTATAAACACAAATTTGGAGGGTTCAATTTATTCTAAAATTTAACAATATATTTAACATTTAAGAAATCTTTTATGGCTGTCTTAAATGAAAAATAAGTAAATTGTGTAAAATAATTTGCTGATTACTATAAAAAATACATAGAAACTTAAAAATGTTTACTAATTCCATGTGTTTAATTGATATTTTCTCTTTAGGTGAGGCGAATGACAATCCTACTCCAGTGGACTTCCTGCACCAGGACACGGATGTTATTAGCTGAATTGATGTTTGCTATGTGTGGAAATGCCAACTATGAGCCAGATGATAACATCATTCTTGAATCCACCCAAATCATCCCGCAAACAGATGAAGATTGCCTAGATCTTGTTATTGATGAACCATCATGGATTGCCCAGAAGCACAGGAAAATTGGGATGATTTGGAACTCAACAGTGCCACGTATGTGGCAGGCTACATTTCAAAAAAACTCTTCAGAAAATCTACTGTGAACTCTGCAAATCAAATATATGACAGCAACGCAGCAACTGCCACTATTATTTTTTTGTCATTTAAAGAGTTTGCTAACTCAAAAACCGGATTACAATATCCTTCGCAACTCTTTGTAAATTGTATTTGTAAACCTGGTGAAATTTTCAACTATGTTTTTTCAAACACAAGTCATCAAAGGGGAATTTTGAAAAGATTAATAGCAAATTTGAGGGAAATTGAAAATTCTTTTTTGACTTGCAGTGAACATTCAACTGAACTTTGGGAATTGATAATAAATTCATATACCAGAACAATGCTGTACAACAAATTAAAAATTATTTCCAAAAAACAAAGTAATTTTTTTAAAAAAATTGCAATAAAATCTATAAATATATATAGCCATCATTTATGTCTATTTTATTTTATATTTTCTTTAGTTCAATGTATTTTATATATATTTTAATTGTAGTCAAATATAAATGATAAATGGCAATTTTATTTCATTATTAAGATGCACAATTACTGATGAATTGATTTTCAATGTATTAGTAAAATGCTTTAAATTTTGCTACATCCTATTTCATTTTGATTGTGCTTCCATAATAGACCTTTATCAAACTTGTTATGAAGGAATTACCCTCTTAAAGAATTTGAACTGTATGAAAGAATATTAAAAGTATTTTTCTATGAGTATGTTATGATGAAGCAGTTTGAGATATAAGTATGTTATGATGAAGCAGTTTGAGTTATAAGTATGTTATGATGAAGCAGTTTGAGATATAAGTATGTTATGATGGTTCTATACATCCTATTTAATTTTGATTGTGCTCCCATAATTGATCTTTATCAAACTTGTTATGAAGGAATTGCCCTCTTAAAGAATTTGAACTGTATGAAAGAATATTAAAACTGTATTTTTCTATAAGTATGTTGTGATGGTTCTATACATCCTTTTTAATTTTGATTGTGTTTCCATAATTGAATCAAACTTGTTATGAAAGACTTATCCTCTTAAAGAATTTGAACTGTATCAAACATTTTGCAGCGTATACATCATTGTTCAATGTATTGATTATAAATTGTTATATGGTAACATTTTACTTGTAGTTTGTAAAATTATTCTATAAGTATGTCATAATGGTTCTATAGAAGTAGTCATTGGTTTATTTTAGTCTTAAATTTGGCACACACATCACAGTTGCTTTTTATCTGCTATGACTTAATGAAACTGCAGCTGAGTGTGAGGCTAGACATTAAGTAAGAATGCAGCAGAGAACTGAGAGTTCACTGAGTGCTGAGTCTTCAGGTTTTTCGCACATTTTTGATGGCCTTTTTTTCATAACTTTTTGTTGTTTTAAATATTCAGTTGGATAATCCTTATACTTGACAATCTTTCTACGTCATAATTGTCATGACAATAATGCTTTTTGTAGTATCGAAAGAGGTATTTTATCTCCTCTTCGACAGCTTTCCAAAGTCTACAAAGGGCTGCTTGCTTTGACTTGATGCAGTTCTACTGATTGATGGCATTGTAGCACTCTCTTTGCTTTTAATTTTCTATTATATATAAAAAAACCTGCCACAATCAAAAATCACTTAGAAAAACTTCTTTAGATTCTTTGAACAATGTATTCATGTATTTTTTCTCCTCTTGATGATTACAAATTGATCTTTTTTTCTTGCATTCATTTAAGTAGACCTGTATTTCATCTACTGCTAAAATGGTTTTTTTTCTCTCATTTTTCTCCTGATAATTTCTTTTCAAAAAGAATTCTACAGCCTATTCTGGGTTCAGCAATACAACATGGAGAAAGAAGATGAGCATTTTATTTTTATAATTTAAATTAGTGTTAATAATTTTGTTTACAGTTGACACTGAGCATTGTAATGATTTTTCAATATACCTTTGACTTGGAGAATTTTGTTTTAACATTATATATCTCCCCCTAGCAGTATTTGATGACCTGCATTTTTTGCTTTGATACATATTTGGAACAATATTTCCACCTGAAGCCAGACTTAGACAATTTTTTCCTTTCGTATTAAGAATAATTCCTGTTGTGTCATTAGATATAAAACAACCATACAACGTCTTTGAATAACTGAGCAAGAAGAATTCTCTTCAGAAAGATTGAAAACATAGCCTTCCATTCATCACTTCTTCATAAGTGCCATTTTTGCATGTAAAAATTTTTTTGGGTAGCAAATGATAATGTATACTTCCAAAAATGTAATTGATGTGACCATTTTTTCCTTTATCAAAATGAAATAGTCTAAAAAATTTGCAAACACCCTCTGTAGTTAAGCTGTCAACTTCTGAGCAAAACGAACAATATTGACAGATTACAGAACACAGAAGGATAATGATATGAATATGTTTATGTTATGGATGTTTGTTAAAGTGGCTCTTTGCAAGACATCTTTTTATAAGTACCAGAAATCCTGTAAAAAGTTGTTTATACGTAGAAAAATTATTAAAAGTTCAATAACAGATTTCTTATTTCTTCATCTTGTATTATAATTTTTTTTCAAAATGAATGTTTTTTATGCTTAGCATTTAATTTTTGTATATTGTATTGAAAAGTTGCATATTCTGCAGCTATATAAATATTCCTTACTTGACTTGCACCAATTTCGATGCACAAAACTCATTCTACAATTCAGTTATGCACTTATTGCCAAATTAGTTCTAATGCAATTGCTATTTTTCAGTTATCCTTTTTAGTGTGAATTACATATTTCTTTTTAAAATGTGTTTTGCCATGATTTTCATTTACTTATGTAAATATTCTATGTTTTCTTCTGATTTCTGTTTGTTGCTTATTCTGAATAAAGTCTCAGTCAAAACTTCATCAAATTGTTTGAAAATTATTTTGTATTTGTAGTAATTATAAATGTTTATTTTTAAAGTTATTTTAACAAACTTTGATTTCCTTTTACTCTATTTGCTATGCAAAAATTTAGACCCTTAATTAAATATAAAAAAAAAACTTTATTTGACTGATTTTACCGATTTAGACCTACAAATATATATTTCTTCTAAACAATCAAGTCTTATTAGGAAAATATTAATATATGATTTTCTGCATTTATTTTTATAAAAAAACTTTTTAAATTTTTGTTTCTATTTCTTTCTATATTTTTATCAATCGTGAAACTCTTAAAAAGTCTACTAAATGTGTTCTATGAACACATTTAGTAGACTAGGCGCTAAAAGCGCTAGGAAAACGATCTAGTAGCCCGAATGGCCATGAGCGAGACACCTGGAAGTTGCTTTTCCTGCTGAGCATATTCCTCGCCAGGCACCAGGTAGCGCTGCGGTCGTTGGTTAACATTACGTCTATGGAAGTGTCCCTTCTTCACGCTGTACATTCTTTGGCTAAGCCGACACTAAGTATCAATCACGTAGGACAATTCCCTCTCATCTTTTCATCAACAAAGGCAAACTTAGTGCAGGTGAGCGTCAGTTTCCAGAAAAGAGGAAGAACTGTTGTGACAATTGCTGCCTGCCTCCCAATTCTTTCACTCAGTGTTTGCTATAGATTATGCCCTTGCAATTGACATCTGCGGCACTCCTCACCCTTTCAAGCCAGGACCAGGAACATACAGGGTAATACCCTGTATGTTCCTGGTCCTTTCTTCTATGCTTTCAAGCAAGACAGCCAGCTCCTTGAATGGCTATTCAATTGGTTTCCCAAAGGTTAAGTGGATATATGCCCCCCAATGATCACCTGTTAGCTGCTGAACGCAGAACCAGGACCCTGTGCTGAAGGTACTGAAAGCTCAATCAAACTGAAAACTAACAAAAAATTTAACTTCAAGATTTTGATGTATCTCCAAGAATTAGACCTCCCTGAGTACAGTAAATAAAGAAAACCAGCGGGAGTGGTCTCCGCTAAACTTTCTCGTATACTTTCTAAGTGGAGATTCGTAGTGGAGATACTTTCTCTTTGTATACTTCGTATACGAGAAAGTAAAACAAAAAAAACAAACAAACCTGAAATCAAATATCTGTTGCCACGTTTCAAAAAAATATCACTTTGAAGCAGGCGCGATAAAATAGGCAATGCAATGAATACTAAAGCGAAAATTCTGCTTTGGAATTGAATTCCCAAGAAAACGATTTATACTACCACAACCGTAACAATTGCAAAAGCGCGTGAATAAAAGATTTGCTGAAATAATGAGATCGGTTTGATTTACAACAATAAAAAAATTGTTAACAATTGATGCTTGAAAACATTATTTATTGTTGTAAATAAAATTTACAACAATAACAGATTGCTACCAATACGCATACGCATGAGAATCGGATTAAAAGAAATTGAATATGCAATTTGAACGCCTCTTTTTGACGGATTTGGCCCAAACTTTTATACAGACCTACATCCATAACGATAAAACTGTGTACCAAATTTTATCCATTTAGCTATTCAAGTTTTTGAGTTATAGCGTTCACATGACCGCGGACATACAAATAGACAGACTTCCCGTTGACGGATTTTGTCCAAACTTGGATAGATACATACAAATTATGTTTAAAGACCACATACCAAATTTCATCCCCGTAGCTCTAATAGTTTTTGAGTTATCGTGTTCACAGACAGACACACACACACAGACATAATTCCAAAATTGTGTTTTTCGGATTCAGGGAGGTCTAAAACGTGGAGATCCGTCAAAATCTCGAGTTCGAATTTTTTGACGATTACAATACTTTCTCTCTGTATACTTCGTATACGAGAAAGTAAAAAAAAAATGGAATTATATCTGTCTGTCGTTGAACATGATAATTCAGAAACACATTGAGCTAGATGGATGAACTTTGGCATGCGGTCGCAATACCAAAATTGAAAATTTTTAGTAAATTCAATACGATATCCGCGTAAGTAAAATCCATCTATGTGCACACATGCCAATTGCTGAGGGTTCTCCGTAGTTACCACGGATTTTATCGAAATTTTCCTCAAACTACGGATAAGATTAAAATTACTACGGAAATGAGTTCTTTCCCCCTTGCTCGCAGTCGTTTTAATTGTATTCCTGGATGACATGACGATCCAGAGTTTATGGAGTTTTCAACAATTAATATAGCAGCTTGGCTGTGGACAAGCTTTAGCCAGGTTAAATTAATTTGGCTGTACAAACCATCCTTGTTACTAAAGTTGTTGAAAAAACAAACAGGGTAATTTACCCTAAATGAAAGAATTTAGAAAGAAAAATCATAAACTAACCCTAACAATAAAACATAACCATATAGAAAGGACTAAAATTCAAGATAAAAATATGTAGTACAGCAATATATTGCACTAAAAACAATAAATATATCACACAATAAAATATCCATACTATTCATTAAACATTAAATATTCAGTGTCTCTACTTATCCTTACGAGAATTCAACATTTTTAATATATACCGCTACTTAGCTTGACATCACAGATTGCCAAAACTAAATTTCTAACTAGGAAACTGCATAATTGACCAAATAATATAATTAATTTTTGATATTAAAGAATTAGTAAGATATCTATATTAAAAATCTCAAAACAGTTAAAAAATATAATACAATTATTCATCTGGATATTATATTTGAAAATTGGTAAAAATGTCTTTTAAAAAGGAAAATTTCGATTTAAAAATCCTGGCGCCATCTATGTAAAAAATCTGAAACCAAAAATTCAATATCCAAATTTGAATAAAATTACACATTACAAGTAAAATATGAAAAAACATAAACCTACCCTCAAATAAATAAAAATATTCCATTATATACCAATATGAATGTTTTATTCTAAATGACCTAAATATTTCTTATCGATATAAACTCTTAAAAAACTTTTTGGCATTCCATAATCTATTGCAAAACAATAAAAAAAATTTATGTTCTTAATTCTATTATCATTGTCTGTTACTAAATTATTATTTCAAATTATATAATTTTTCACTAAATTCTTGAAGACAGAAATGCTAAGATTACTATCCCAAAAAGAAAATTTATTAATTTGAAAATTAAATGTATTTCTTTTATCATAGATATGTGTTACTATTTTATTATCTATAATTTTTATATCTAGGTCTAGAAATTCTGCAGCTAATTCATTGTCATTAGTTTTTATAAGTTTTAAATTATCAGGATAGAAGTCAATATGTGGCTTAAGGAATATTTCTTTATTGAATAATATTAAATCATTTATATAACAGAATATTATACTATGGCTATAATTAGTAAAATCTTTCTCATAGTAGTGAAGGTAAATATTTGCTAAACTATTGCTAGCTGGACTTCCTTGAGGTAATCCCTTAATTTGATGGAAAATCCTATCATCAAAAAAGATATAATTTTCTTTTAGAACAAGATTAATAAGATTTTTAAAATTATTAATGTTAATATCTTTTTTAAGATCAAAATTTTATGTATATTTACTAGGGTATTAATCAAATCTTCAATATCTATGCTATTAAATAAATCCTGGAAGTCAAAAGTATGTACACTAGTTATTTCTATATCTTTAATTACATTTAATATCTCTACACTATTATTTACTATAAATGTATCTTTTTGCTTATTTAAATGCTCTATCACTGTCTGTATGTATTTTTGCAGGAGTTTGCCAGATTTTGTAATATAAGTATTGCAGCTATTAGTAACACTTCTAAATTTAAGAGCACGCTTGTGAAATTTTGGTGTTAGAAAGATGTGAAGATAATCTTTTTTAATATATTTAATTCCCAGTATTTTATGGAAGGCTTGAATTCTATTAGAAATTTCTCTGTCACCTAATTTTGTCTCATTATAAATATCACTGTTAATAATATGATCATTAAGTAATTTTTTGTAATAATATTTACAAATTATATAGCAAAGTTACTGGGCACTTTGTCTATACAGACTATTACAAATTCTGCTTGCAACTCTTTAATTTGTTTTTTAATATCAGGATATCTAATATAATCATTAGATTTAAAATTATAGTTAAAAAGATCTAATAAAGTTTTTGTCTATATTCACTAAATGCCTCTAGAGACATACTTTATTTAATAAAAATTTCTCAATATCTTTTCTAATTTGCTTTTTAATAATTTCATTACTATTAGCTATAGCCAAGCGATTATTTGTACCTATATATATATATATATATATATATCCAAATATAATTTGTATATAATCATACAGAAATAAAGTAAACAAAACATATCAAGAATCAAATCCTATACTAAAAAGTCATTATTTGAACAATACATCAATTTTAAATAAAATCTAAAAAAATTGAAAATACTAAAGGTACCATGAACTAAAAATCAAGTTTAAGCAATTATATGTCTACAAGTAAAAAAACTGTTGTTATTAAAAGTATTGAAACAGGCAAACCAAGTAAATGGAATTTTCAACAATTAAAATAGCAGCTTGGCTGTGGACAGGCTTTAGCCAGGTTAAATTAATTTTGTTGTACAAACCATCCCTGTTACTATTGTTGTTGAAAAAACAAACAGGGTAATTTACCCTAAAATTAAAGAATTTAGAAAGAAAAGTCTTATACTAACTCTAACAATAAAACGTAACTGTATAGAAACGACTATCATTCAGGATAAAAATATGTAATATAACATTATATTGCACTATGATATTGCACTAAAGACAGTATATATATAATTCAATAAAATTCCCATACTTTTCAATAAACATTAACTAATCTGTGTCTCCTCTTATACTTACCAGAATTCATCTCTATCAATATAACCCGCCAATCACATTGACATCACATGTTGCCACAACCAAAATTCTTACCATGAAACAGCAAAATTGACCAAATAATATAATTAATTTTTGAAATCAAGAATTAGTAAGATACCTATATTAAAATTCCCAAAACCATTTTAAAAATGTAATACAGTTATTTATCTAGATAATATTTAAAAAAATATTATCTAGATAATATTTGGTAAAATGTCTATTAAAAAGGAAAATTTCACATGAAAGATCCTGGCGCCATCTATGTAATATATCTGAAACCAATAACTCAATAGCCAAATTTGAATAAAACTACACATTACAAGTAGAATATGTGAAAACACTATCCCACTATCATAGAAATAAGAATATTCCCTTATAAACCAATATGAATGTTTTATTCTAAATGACCTAAATATTTCTTATCTATATATACTCTTAGAAAACCTATAGGCATTCCATAATCCAGTGCAAATGAATAAAATTTTTTTATGTTCTTAATTCTAATATCAATGTCTGTTACTAAATTATTATTTCTAATTATATAATTTTTTACTAAATTCTTGAAGACAGAAATGCCAAGATTACTATTCCAAAAAGGGAATTTATTAATTTGAAAATTAAATGCATTTCTTTTATCAAAGATATCTGTTACTAATTTATTATCTATGATTTTAATATCTAGATCTAAAAATTCTGCAGCTAATTCATTGTCATTAGTTTTTATAAGTTTTAAATAGTCAGGATATAAGTCAATATGTGGCTTAAGGTTTATTTCTTTATTGAATAATATTAAATCATCTATATATCGGAATAATATACTATGGCTATAATTAGTCAAATCTTTCTCATAGTAGTGAAGATAAATATTTGCTATATATATATATATGTATAATGCATTCTTTGTTGTAGTCGTTAAATAAATACAAGCCGAGTTATTAACTAATTTCTTTTTATTATCGGAGAGTGACGGAATGTACGTACATCTTAGTATAAGGTTTCAAGCCAAAAGAGAATAGAAAATCCCTGCTTTTTCTCAGGTAGGGATTTAACAGATAGACACGTGATCAAAGAGAAGGGAATAATAGCTATTTTTAGTATATTACGTAAGTATTTTAGGAAAAAGTCTGGAAAAGAATTCGCGATTTATGTTGGCGCGTGGAAGCAATTAGAATATTCTTTTAGCAATAAATATGCCAAAACGCGAGATTTAATATACCTCCAGAGAGGGAAATAAAACGAAACTGGAGTTTAAGAAAGGCAATTTTGGAATACATTAAGACTTTAAAATATATAATATTAGAATTTGAAATAAATTTAAGGGAGATTATATATATATATTTCTAGTATTATTTATTCAGATAAGATATTTTCTTAAAAATAAAAAATTATGATTACTTAAAATATGATGAAATATATAAATGATTAGAAATTCAAAACTTTGACATAAGTCAGTTCCCTTGTGTGTGCGCGCGCGCGTCTACCACCCTCGTAGACCTTCTGCAACGGACAGCCACCTTTCCAATGTTGGCATGTATGTGTGTGCATGTGAGCAGATTTTCGATAAAAAAAAATGCAGATTTAGAAACTAATAAGCTTTATTTCGCTATGAAGATCTCAAACCTTTGAAATGGAATGTTCTTCTGAGAAATGATTTAATTGGAAGAATGTTAACTTTTCCAAAAGAAATGTCGAAAAAAATATCATACCTTAAAAGTTATTATTATCCAAATATCTATTAACACCGGGAAAGGTGAAACTAGTGAACGAAAACAAGAGAGAGGGAATCAGCTTCATTATTTTTAAATGGTTCTCCTTACAACGGGATATATCTACAATGCAAATCTGCAAGTATGAACATGCCTATACGCGCCCTTCGAAGAAATGTGCAGGTGTTAAGAAACCCAAAAACATCCCCCGATAATAGAACAAAGAGACCTTTTCTTACAACAAACCTCAATTCAATTTCCGCAGCCTGATACACTTCTGTAGCCTTGGAGCAAAAATTTCCATCGCTATTATCTCTCGTTCTTTAATTTGGATGTTTGAGGGGTAGATGCCAAAGATAACATCCCCCTCGAGGGGGAAGAAAAAGCGTGGGGATTAAGAAAAACCAACCTCCAATTGTCGCCCATTAAGAGCCCAGCGAGAAGTGAGGCCGAGCCCTAATGGGTGTTCCATTAGGGGGAAGGTCAAACAGTTTTTACTTTCTTGTAAACGATTTTTGAAAACAATGAAGAGGGGTGGTGGTTGGCAAGGAACTTGTTCTTTGCCTTTATAAATCCTTATCACATTTCTATGCAAATCAAATGGTGGCTGGCAATTTAAATTAAGCATTAAATTTGTTGAAAATCATTCGCTTAAATCGCAACTGTCAACATACAATATAATTTCGGGACGCTTTTAAAAGTTTTTGTCCGATTTTTTAAATATTAGTAAACAAGGATAATTAAGCAATGTTAAAAATATCATTAAAATGTATTACAAACAACTGCTCTAAACGACTTTTTCTATTTGTCACAAACTAATGATTCATTGCGAGTTTTATTTTCCACTGGAGTTTAGTTCTGCTCCAGTTTGAAGTGACACTACGGTTACTTTCAGACGAACCTCGTAATTTTGAACTACGGGTAGATGAAGAAGACGGCACCGGAGCTGGTATTCTGATAGAAAATTTGATAGAAATCTACAGTTTTGGTGTAAAGATAACGTGACCATTTATTTTTTCCTCAAAAAGGGACATCTACTAATTTTTAGGTAATAGTATGTGTATTCAAGAAAAAGCATATTCTTCAGTTCATATTAATGAAAAGATCAGGAAGGAACACGGGAAGTAAATAATTTATGTGATCTTTATTGTATTTTATTTTTCGAAATAGCATACTTTTGCTTCAGTATATTTGGTGTTTATCTCAAATAAGAATGAAATTCGTGGCAAGACTCCTTAAACTTTACTTTGGTAATTAACATTGCTTTAAGAATTGGGATTTGCACTTGTGTTATTTTCCTCGACCACAACTCATTCATAATCATAAAAGAAAAAACCCTTTCACGATTGCATTAGTGTCGAGCTGGCATACGATGCATTCAATAATTATACGAAAGTTCTTATGATTCAAATTTATTGGTGTGAAAGAGTTGGAAAAATTCCACCCAACGACTTCCGGTTGGTCGAATTTTTCAAACGATCCCAGTGTTTCAATCTGTCACCGTTTGCGGTGTAAATGTAGTTAGAAATAAGAACGAGCTAGTAGGGTTCCAGTGGCGTAGCAAGGCTAACTGGCGCCCGGGGCATAATATGATTTTTAGCCCTCAGTCGTCACTAGTGATTTAACAAGTGTCAATGGCGCCCGGGGCATAACCTTAATTTTTTGCTCCCACATGACATTTCACTCTTTAGAAAAATGACATAAACGTACTAATGTTTCGTCTCCTTGGCGCCCCAGGCATCTATATCCCCCTTGCCCCCCGGTCGCTACGCCACTGTAGGGTTCTGACCGATTTGCACATGTGTGAGATGAATAGCGCATGCTCCGTCATCGCCGCTGTACTAGGTACTAACGTCGAATTTTATTATTTTTCGCCCCTTTTTTGAAATTGTTAATCGTGGGGTGCTCTCTTTCTGAAAATTGGACCTTTCGCCATCTCGAAGCTGTCCTTGGGGACTGCAGGAGAGGCTATCTAAAAACGGGACGTATGGTCACATTATGTTAAGACCACATACAAGACTTCCTTCATCTAGCTCGCCACGTTTCTGAGTTATCGTGTTCGCAGACCGACTAACAGATGGTGATTTGAGATTCAGGGAGTTCTAAAACGTCAAAACCTCGAGATCAAATTTGTTTGGCTTTTTATATTTCGTACACGATAAAATAATAAATTATGATAGGAATTCAAAGCTGGGTCATGCAAAATAGTCTGGATTCTATGGTTTTAGACTAACAGAAACGTAAGATGATAATTTTGACTTGTATATTTCATTCACTAGATATTATTAATTTTTATGATATCATTTTTTCCTTTGTCTAACAGTTTATTTTCAGTAATTCATACCAGTTGAAACGGCTTATGAAGTTGGCCCTGAAAGAGTAAATAAAACACCGAATTTCTAGAGAATAATTTCATTACATCCTTTCGATACAATTTTATCATTAACATCCATGAAAATGAACATTCTTTTATAACAAAACGGAAACACATTCTCTATGAGGATGTTCCAAATATTCGTCCTAACGACATCCGGAGATTCCACTTCCGGCATCACTGGACACTGAATTCCATCCTTTTCAAATGCATCCAAGCAGCATATTCTAAGCCCCAAAATCGTCTGGTTGGGCTGAGGACCATCACAACACAACCAACCACACAGAACCACGAACAAGCAAACCAAAACGAAAAAAAAGCAATATCACACCCTTTCTTATAAATCGCTTTGTCTCAAGTCCTGCGTCCTTCCCGCCAGGCAAAAATGAAAACTATTCTGCTATTCTCCCCGATGCACGTGCGCGGAAATTGTGATTAGGAGGAGGGGGAGAACAGCACAACCCGCACCTGCGAATGCTCGCTGCGCGCCATTTTTAATGATTAAACAATGACACACAGCGAGATGAATCCCGCGTTTGAACTTGCAAGGGGCACAGGTGGCGTTGCCCATCGACACTGTTCTGTTCTTTTCCTGCTCCGGCGCGGCGCGGGGGGGCCCTGCTGCTTAGAACACCTGTTAGATTCGTTGATTCGTGTCGTGTCAAAACACCAAACGATGATTTCTCGCTTTCGGGATCACCGCAAGCATTTGCGGCTAATGTAATGTAATAACACTTTTCCCCAAATAGATAGTTTCTTGTTCTTTTTCTTTCTCTTTTCCATTGAACTGCCTGAGCTATTCGAATTTTCTTCTCTGTGAACTGAATATGGTAATGTGACCCTAAGGAATAGATTATTTGTGGCGTCTTTAAAATTGCAGAAAAGGAAATAATAGTTGAATTGAGAAAAAGAATTGCTGAACCGTGCGCATAGCTTTTTGGTTGTAAATTTTCTATATTAAGGGTTAAATCAGGGTTAATTGCATGGTAGGTAATTTGGAAGGGTTGCATGTAATGTGCTGTTCTTTTTCAAACGAGCAAACTTTGACATAATGAATAAAATGTGAGAAATTTTAATCTTCCTCGAATTTGACTTAATTCTTAATCAAGCCCTCCAAGGGCTTGGTAGAAAATTCAGCTATCACTAATATTTATCTAAGCAATGAGTTATCACTAATTTTATCTAATATATATGACATATATGAGATAATTGTTTCATATATTATATGTATTTTTATATAAATATAGATTTAATGTATAAATTATTTCTCCAAATATACTCATTTAATGTTTCATTTACATTGCAAACATTCACAGAACATTTCTTTAAACACCATCGACAATAGTCGACTTAATTCCTCAGAATTTCTCTTAATTTACAAACTTAACATTTTCTCACCACAGCGGATGTTTCCGATTAACCAGATTTAAAAACCTAATTCAGATAAGCTAGTGTTTAGTAATTTCCAGATGACACGATATTCATTTCTCCGATCTTGTGGGAACAATATTCTCACCATAATGAAAGCATTTTCTCGCGTAGATGTCATTTCAGTGATTAAAGTGAATGGATGAGCTTTCACTTTCAATGGTTACTCAATACTTCAGTTGCCAATATTAGTATTGGATTAGTGCAGTAGATAAGACTAATTTATTATCAGATGGCCACCTGAATTCAATTAGCTATTTCGCATAATCTCCAAGTTGGGAGTGGGAAGGATTTACTGTCTTAGGGGGTTAATATTATTCCCGTGAATGTTCACCTTTTGCAAAGACAGTTTTAAAACAAATCCATTTTCGGTTCGAAAACCACTCGCATCCAAGAAGAGCTTTCTGAAAATCCTCTTTTAGTTTATGTCTTTGGAATGCCATTGTATAATAAAGAATGGAAATAGCAAATTAATGTCACAATGTATCGTTAAACATGATCTCCCGATTGTTTATTGACATATTTGTTCATCTAATCTAAACTTTTCTTTATTTTGCTTTTTTACTGTAATTTTTTCCCAAGCAAGATTATTAAAATCAGTTAGATGAAATAACGAACAAATGCTTAATATGTTTGTTATTTTCGATGAATAAAATATGTGCCTGTTATCTTGAGATAATTTTCAGTTGCTCCACAGGATGTCCTAAACTGATGTATATTTTACCGCTAATGTGCGAAAATCAAGTAATGTGCAGGTTATTTGGGTAATTTTCAGATTAACTAGACTGATCCGTTAAAGTGAGGAAAATTATTTTATTTCTCACATTACTTAATTGATCCGCACATTACAGATTACGCATTCGTTAAAGTGAAAGACGATCAACAACAGCAACGTTTTTGCACGCATAAATTAATACCTAAACAAACAATTTAATAATGCTGGGTACTACTAATTGAAAAACACGCTACACTTTCATCACATAAAGTTGTATGCAACTTCATGTAGTAATCAGCAGATTGTAGATAAAACATATTGGCAATTGTTGAAATATAACGATATTTATTTATTTTTCGCTATCGAAAGAATCAAGTTATTCAAGTTAATCACGTTATTAATTCGATATCTAAAGAATCAATCGATTAACAGGATCAACTGAATTTTGAGAAATTTTTTAAAAATAGTCAGTTTTGCGATCGAAATTTAATTTTTGTTTTTAAATTTGCTGCATCCGACGTTCCAATATCACTATTATTTTCAATTTTTTTCAGCTTATAACTGGAACGGTTCTGTCGTATTTAAAACAAGAACGGTTAAAATATCTTTTCCCGTTTTTTTAAATTAATTTTTTCCTGGTCAGTTGAAAGATATCTTTATCTACCGAGTTCCCTCCCGTGACGCTTTTCCGGGACGTTGTAGGCAATTTCAATGGCTGACGGTGCAGAGCGCAGGTGACGTCATAACCTTCAACTGAATGACTTCGATTATTATTTTCGGCAGTGTCTTAACGTGTTTATGTCTCGCATATTTTATTTGCTTTATAATAATCATTTTCACGTTGCAATTTTTTAATATTGTTTCGGATTAACGTACTCTGTATTTTCTACAGTTGAAATGTCATTATCGCGAAGAAAAATTAGCGGGAAAATCAATAATGTGTATCTTTTGTTTTGTTTTCAGAACTTTTTCATGTCATTGTGGTTTTTTTTTTTTTTTTTTCCATTTTGTTGAAGTCCTTCTTCCACGGGCGCGTACTGCTAGTATATACATAAAGAGGGAGAGAAACTCGCTGTGCTCAGCGCTTCGCGGCTCGCAACCACTACCTTTTTTCAGTTTTAAATACTGCATATAGATTAGTGGAACAGGATAAGAGACAACGAAGAATCCACATTTGAGTTTTAATATTTTGCACAAATTTGACTAAAAGTTTTCATAATCATAAATGCAATATGATATTGCTCTGAATAATGTTTCCATCCCCTAGAGTAGATATTTTGTTCTTTTTTGAAGAACCGTTTTCATTAAAGCTGTTCAAAAATACTGTTTTAAACTTGCAGAATAAACATGAGGCATTCTGAGTGGTTATCTATACTTGTAAAGTGATCAGATGAATTGGCGAAATCGGTCTAGTTATTGAGGCTGGGGACTCAGTCAAGGTTTTTCCCCATAGAGAATGTACCGTGAAGTAGTGTTTTTCCGATTTCTCTAAAAAAATGAGGGTCGGTGGGGGATAAGCAATCTTTGATGACTGACCTAGGAGTCGTAAGCTTTCATATGAAAAAAAAAAAATGTCAAAATAGGTCCAGTGGTTGGATTGGTCCTTTGGTATAGAAAATTATTTTAAATATATAGACTACCCGCCTTTGGCGACCAGCTGTTCGCCTCTAATTTTAATATCCTGTACCTATGCTTGAAACTTAGAGAAATAAGTTGGCGGTTGTAAAGGCTGAGGTACATTAGGAAAGCTTTAGTTTGCGATGTATTTAATATGGAGGGCGGTGGGTGATAGGGGACCAGTGATGATATATCTAAACGTCAAAAACTTTCATATGCAGTAAAAGTTGTCGAAATCGGTCCAGTGGTTCAGACTGGGGAACTATCTCATGGTTTTTCCCAAAAGACAATGTGCAGTAGAGAAGTATTTTTTCGGTTTCTCTCGAAAATGGAATGTGGTAGGGGCAGGCGACCATTGATGACATATCATAAGCTTGCAGGTGAAATAAAAATTTTCGACATAGGTGCAGTGCTTGGAGCTGGGCGACTGGTCCTTTGATTTTGGCAACTATTTTAAATATTTAGATCTGCATTCATGGGTTTAAAAATAAGTTAATGATTATTTTCACTTGTTTCGGCCATTACCTAATTTTGTTTCAGAATTAGATGATAATCTGTATTTTTTTTTTTTTTCAATATCAGTGCAGTACTTTTCATTTCCTACGAGATTTGTGTTCTTAATTCTTCATTTTCTATTACTGCTTGTCGTTCCGTCAGACAATTCTTACTGCACCGACATTATACAAATACATAATTATTCCAAATAATTAATTATTATAATTGAATTCGCTAATTAATTGTCAATTACTTTTAATTAAATATAAAATTAAATATTGTGTGTTATTGTATTAGAGAAATTTCGCTTGCCCCCCCCCCCCGTCGGAGATGTCTTGCCTCCCCGTCGGAAAGTTTCTGGCGCCGCCTCTGACTCATTGACCATCTCTCCCCAAATTCATGTTGGTGCAGGTCTTGGGAAAGTTCGGTGGTGCGCGACATTCCAGTCCTGATCTCGAATAGGGACATTCCAAACACATCGCTTCTTTTGCTCTAGCACCTGTAGAATAAGCTGGAAGTACGACGAATGAAGGATCGTTGGGGTTGAGTCTATCATAATAGCAACAAAGAATTGGGTTAGTAATTCGCACGGACGATTCGCTGTTTCAAGGCTACAGCACGTGTTTTTTACAGGTGTCTGTGTGTCTGTGGGTGGCGGCAGAGTTGGGGTCCATGGAATCTTCAATCGAGAGCTGAGACCCCTGAATACTTCCCAGTTCTCTAACAAGGGAGGGGGATTCGATGTATGAAGGAAGTGCTTGGGAAAGGTATTTCAAGAATGACAGAGAAAGAGAGGGATTCGGAGATACTGAGGTACTAATTGCATCAGTTTTCTGATTGTTTTCATTTTAAAATATTCAAAGTTCGGTAGATGAGCAACTACAGTGGAATTTAGTTAAATCGAAGCTAATGGAACCATACTAAAATTTCCAATTATCTAAAAATTCGAATTAAGAAAAGCTGTGTTTAAAACTAAATATGGCAGTAAAGGCGTATTTTTATCATTGAATATAAATTATAAACAAACAATGAGTAATTTTACTAAACAAATAGTACGCATCGCTTTGAATACATCAACTCGACAATAAAACTCAAAATAAACAGTGCAATTCGCATCTAAAGCTTTCAATTTTTTTACAGTGAAATTTGCGCAGCATGGTCACATTTGGCCCTTGCGCCAATAAACTCCAAAATGAAATCAAATTAAAAAGTGAAAATATTATATCTATCTATATATATATATATATATGACTGAACACATTGTGAAGCAATTAAGTCCTCGAGCAAATTAAGGGCCTGAAAAAATTATTCATTTATGATTATTAAGGACGAAAAGTACGGATGTATCTAACTAACGAAAGCAATACAGAAATGCAAACAATTTTCTTCTACTTTTGGTTTTGATTTAGAATTAACCAAAATAATTTCGAATTATAGACAATATTTTAGCTTTATGTTAACAGGAAATCCAATGAATTATAGGGAAACATTCGGATTACCGGGGAATTCGAACCAGCCAATTTCCACTATATTTATATCTAACCAGCAAACTTTGTCAGAAACTTTGAATTGGTAGTGGAGACTATTAGCAAGGAGAGTCTGGGCTAAATATCCAATTATTCATATTCTTTCACGTTTCTGAATTGAAGTAGCATAACAAAATACATATAATCTAATCTATACTTCGCCAAAAAATACTATCATTTCCTAGTTTTCATAAGGAATTCAACATTACTGTAATTTTACTAACAAACATTTAACAAAATTGTAGTCCCTAATGGGAATAACAGCATAAAGCAGGCTGTTGTAATATTTTTCGAGTTTACATTACTGACGATTTCCTTTTGAATTCGATCTTAATTTACTTAATTGTTTGTGTCTTCAACACATGAACGCTCTTTGATTTGTAAAAAAATAATTCTACCCATTCCAAAAGTATAATAAAAATTATTTGTAAAATATATAATTTTATTCTTCGATATGGGAGGAAGTGTTGGAAGAGCGATAGTGTAAAAAAGTGATAGCGTTAAATTAAATTCAGTTAAAGTTTTCATTTCATTTGAACTAATTATTTAATAGTCAACCATCTCTATTCCTTTTCATTTATGAATTGAAGTGGTATAATATAATAAATATAACATAATCAATACTGTAGCAAAAAGTACTGTTATTTCCTAGCTTTCAAATTGATTCAACAAAATTCACTTATTGCAATGGTACTAAAAATTATTACAAAATTGTAATCCATAATGAAGAATAACAGCATATCCAGATTGATGTATTTAATCTTTTTGGAGTTTACATTAATGACGAATTCCTCTTGAATTCGAACTTAATTGTTTGTGTCTTCAACGCATGAACACTCTTTCATTGGGAAAAAAAGAAAAAAAAAACTTTCTAACGGTTCCAAAAGTATAATAAAAAGTATTTGTAAAACATATTATTTTAT
>BGPR01024797.1:4032-22879 GCA_013235015.1 Araneus ventricosus | reverse complement strand
GTTTCTTAGAATATTTGTAACGTAAAATATTTAATTTTAAAACAAATTATAGCAATTCAAGGAAATGTTGCCAATTCATTGAATTTCTTAGTTTCATCTGTAAATAAGCATAGTAAATGCTTTGAATTAAAAAAAAATATGATAAATATTATGTCGTTTTTTGGATATGTGACCGAATGTAGAACTCATTGCAGAATATCTGCTGAAAACATTCGACGGTAGGCTGTCTCTGCGAAACGGCCGCTGGGATTGAAGGGCGTAGATTTACTTACCTTACTCAACTGTGACTTTCTGTGACTAAAGCAGCTCTGTGCGACTTTGACCTATGCTCTATGATCTTTCTCTGTTAAATGAAACTAAAATCAATTCAACTCAACAACTCAATTAAATCGATGGAAAGGACAGCTTAATTAAATCAAAAATTGTTAATATTAATTAATTAAGGACAGTTGATTAATCGATTACTCAACTGTGACTTTCTGCGACTAAAGTAGCTCTATGAGAATTTGACCTATGACCTATGCTCTATGACCTTTCTCTAATTAAGGACAGTTAATTAATCGATTACTCAACTGTGACTTTCTGTGACTAAAGTAGCTCTATGAGACTTTGACCTATGACCTATGCTCTATGACCTTTCTCTGTTAGATTAATTAATCTGAATTAATTAATTTATCTGAAATGAATTAACTATTAATCTGTTAAAATCCAGTTAATATACCGCTCACAACCGATGAGTGCGCGAGCATCGGTCGCTGTGACGCCATCAAAATTCTTCGTGATTTTCACCAACTTTGCAACTTGACTTTGACTAAACCGTGATGCCAAATTCTAATATTCTTTTTGCAATCTTCAATGTCAACCTTTCTCTGTTAAATTAAACTAAACCTATTCTCTATGTTATTTTTTTGCGGTGCTATAAGCGTTTAAAAATACCACGAAAAGCGTCATAATTTTTTCCTTTCCCAACACACCATTATATCACTATGGAGAGACGTATGTCTACGTCAAGAGGGAAAAAAATATTACATCATTCGATGAACTTGGATATACCTAAGTGACTGCGATAAAAAAATAAGTTTTCTACAGCAAAGATAAGATAACTTAACTGCTGTTAGCTTAACCAAATTAATTACGTTAAATTAACAAAAGAAACTTTTAGTTAGAATTTTATGGTCTAATTTATGTCATGGCGAAATCGTACAAAATTGAGAGAACGGCTTTTCTGTACTCCCCTTGTCTGAAGAAAACGATGCTAAGTGTCAACGTGTTAAAGTTCCCTTTAAACTCGGGAAATCCGGTGATTTATGAACTTATTTGCTTCTCAGAAACAATTTATTTGTTGCTGAAAATATTGTATGAAGATGAGTGTTTGTCGGGTACACAAATATTTTATTTGTTGAAAAGATTTAAAATGGGTCGAAAAGAGATTGATGATGTTCTAAGTCCTGATTGAACAAGTTGGAAAAGTTTTTTTTAACATCAGATGGATTTCGCATATTGATTGGGTACCTGAATATCAAACAGTCAACGAACAATATTACAGAAAAGTTCTGACTGCTTTGCGTGAACTGGTAAGAGCAAGAGTTCTTCACCGGGACAATGCTCCAGCCCACAGTCCAATCTCTGTCAGGACGGTTTTAACTAATCACGAGACTCCTTTCATAGAACACCAATTCTATTCATACAATCTAGTTGCCTGTGAATTCGTTTAATTCTCCATGATCTAGTCATAAGTTCTTCGCTGGGAGAATGCTCCATACCACAGTTCAATCTCTGTCAGGACGGCTTTAGCTAATCACGAGACCTCTTTCATAGAACACCAATTCTATTCATACAATCTCGTTGCCTGTGAATTCGTTTCATTCTCCATGATCTAGTCATAAGTTCTTCGCTGGGAGAATGCTCCATACCAGAGTTCAATCTCTGTCGGGACGGCTTTAGCTAATCACGAGACCTCTTTCATAGAACACCAATTCTATTCATACTATCTCGTTGCCTGTGAGTTCGTTTCATTCTCCATGATCTAGTCATAAGTTCTTCGCTGGGAGAATGCTCCAAACCACAGTTCAATCTCTGTCAGGACGGCTTTAGCTAATCACGAGACCTCTTTCATAGAACACCAATTCTATTCATACAATCTCGTTGCCTGTGAATTCGTTTCATTCTCCATGATCTAGTCATAAGTTCTTCGCTGGGAGAATGCTCCATACCAGAGTTCAATCTCTGTCGGGACGGCTTTAGCTAATCACGAGACCTCTTTCATAGAACACCAATTCTATTCATACTATCTCGTTGCCTGTGAGTTCGTTTCATTCTCCATGATCTAGTCATAAGTTCTTCGCTGGGAGAATGCTCCAAACCACAGTTCAATCTCTGTCAGGACGGCTTTAGCTAATCACGAGACCTCTTTCATAGAACACCAATTCTATTCATACAATCTCGTTGCCTGTGAATTCGTTTCATTCTCCATGATCTAGTCATAAGTTCTTCGCTGGGAGAATGCTCCATACCAGAGTTCAATCTCTGTCGGGACGGCTTTAGCTAATCACGAGACCTCTTTCATAGAACACCAATTCTATTCATACTATCTCGTTGCCTGTGAGTTCGTTTCATTCTCCATGATCTAGTCATAAGTTCTTCGCTGGGAGAATGCTCCAAACCACAGTTCAATCTCTGTCAGGACGGCTTTAGCTAATCACGAGACCTCTTTCATAGAACACCAATTCTATTCATACAATCTCGTTGCCTGTGAATTCGTTTCATTCTCCATGATCTAGTCATAAGTTCTTCGCTGGGAGAATGCTCCATACCAGAGTTCAATCTCTGTCGGGACGGCTTTAGCTAATCACGAGACCTCTTTCATAGAACACCAATTCTATTCATACAATCTCGTTGCCTGTGAGTTCGTTTCATTCTCCATGATCTAGTCATAAGTTCTTCGCTGGGAGAATGCTCCAAACCACAGTTCAATCTCTGTCAGGACGGCTTTAGCTAATCACGAGACCTCTTTCATAGAACACCAATTCTATTCATACAATCTCGTTGCCTGTGAATTCGTTTCATTCTCCATGATCTAGTCATAAGTTCTTCGCTGGGAGAATGCTCCATACCAGAGTTCAATCTCTGTCGGGACGGCTTTAGCTAATCACGAGACCTCTTTCATAGAACACCAATTCTATTCATACTATCTCGTTGCCTGTGAGTTCGTTTCATTCTCCATGATCTAGTCATAAGTTCTTCGCTGGGAGAATGCTCCAAACCACAGTTCAATCTCTGTCAGGACGGCTTTAGCTAATCACGAGACCTCTTTCATAGAACACCAATTCTATTCATACAATCTCGTTGCCTGTGAATTCGTTTCATTCTCCATGATCTAGTCATAAGTTCTTCGCTGGGAGAATGCTCCATACCAGAGTTCAATCTCTGTCGGGACGGCTTTAGCTAATCACGAGACCTCTTTCATAGAACACCAATTCTATTCATACTATCTCGTTGCCTGTGAGTTCGTTTCATTCTCCATGATCTAGTCATAAGTTCTTCGCTGGGAGAATGCTCCAAACCACAGTTCAATCTCTGTCAGGACGGCTTTAGCTAATCACGAGACCTCTTTCATAGAACACCAATTCTATTCATACAATCTCGTTGCCTGTGAGTTCGTTTCATTCTCCATGATCTAGTCATAAGTTCTTCGCTTTAACCCTAGGTATTCATCTTCTCTCGTCTCCCATACATAAAGCACCATACTCTCAAAGTCAACAACACAAAGATTTGAAAGAACTAACAGTTATATTACTAACTATTATATTCTTTTGCTCTAAGTGTCCTCTTTTTTTGTATCCTTATATATAAAATGTAATTTTTTTGCCCTGTATTTTTCAATAAAGTTTCACGCATACCCAACCAACCGACAGGGAGCCGTCCTGGCTCCGAGTTCGGGGGTAGTGAAGTGCTTCAAAGTACAGAGACAAAAATAAGTGGTTAGTTTAGCTGCTGGCCGAGAGGTCGGAGACACAGGAGAGGGTAAAAGAAAGCCAACGAAAGACTTTATCACTGTAGCGGTCGTATCAGTGAAAAACTTTATAATGAAGTTTAAAGTTTTATAACTACTTATACTTGAAAATATTTCTACCCCGAGCAACGCCGGCTATATTAGCTAGAATATGTATCCTCTCAATTTTGCCGATAAAATTTCAGTCTCGAATTTAAATCTCCTGCATACGACGATGTATATAGATTCCTTAATTATTTTTGATTTTTATTTGAGTGCAATAAACAAAACGGGAGGCCGGTATAAGGAAAAATATGGATATAGAGCAACGTCGCTGTTTTCAGTTAGTCAATAGTAAAACCCATTATAGATAATTTGAAGGAATATTTTTTTGCATAAAAACAATGACTGTAAAAAATTCCAATTAGCAAAGATATATTTAAAGCCAGAATTTTACAGATTTTATTGTATTTTAAATATAAGAAAATGTATCAAATCGAATTAAATTATCGTATATTACATTTATTGAATACTCATTCCTTAAAGTTTGTTACTAAAATGTTTATTTAACGGAAAGGATACAATGAATTTATTTCTAGCGTATTCATCTAGCATATTTAATATGGCAGTATAATGGCAGTATATGGCCAATTCTCAAGAGTGGTATTAACAAATTTATCAATAAGTTCAACCAATAAAAATATCTTCGAAGTGCTTTCTAAGGAAGGTTTCAGCTGTTAGAGCTCTATGTTCTGAAATATTCTGTTAGCTTAACTACTCAAGAAAATTCTTCAGTCGTGACAACGGAGCTTTCTAACCTTTAAGGTTATCTCTTCCGTTCGCTCAGAAGATCAGATCAATCATTCTTGGAACTCAAAACCAATAGAGGCCAACTTAATGCCAAGTATTTATTTGAGACTGCCCTATTTTATTTTTTTTCTGTATAAAGGAAGAAACGGACAGTTTTTAGGCGTATTAAAAAACCATTTTCAATAGAACTAAGGGATCAATAGAAGAAATTGATTGTTCGTTCTCTTTTGAACTTTTTGTCTTTTATCTGAAATAGTGATTTTTCACCTTTTCGAAGTCCTCCATTAAAAATTTATGAACTAAATATCTCTTCTGGATTTTGGAAGAGATGTTTATGTTGAATTAAAGTCATTCAGTTGGAGAAAGTTGTATTATTTTAGTGCAAATGAAATAAATGATAATGAAATAATATGTTTCAGTGGAATTGGACTTCGAGTTTCGTGCAAATGTTTGTTTTAAATAGAATTTTCATATAAGAATACATAGGACAGAACATTCTAATAGATAGATAAATTCCATTACGATTTCAATCTTCGTAAACAGCAACATTAATTAGGCTGAAACGTAATGAACATGTTTTAATTCAGAAAACTATAAAAATAGGTATTCATCTGCTTGTCCCAAACGTATTTTCAACACATGCATGAAAGAAAATAAACGTCCTTTAATTCTTATTATTATGCGCAAGAAAATCATGACCTTTTCTGCTTATACTTGAATGTTTCTTTTTATTTCATAAAATATAATCAGATATTAATGTCATCAAATCGATCAACTGTTTCTATAGATTTTCAAAGAAAAAAATAATCAGTTTTCGAGGAAAAAAGAATGTTTCGACAGAATTTAATTCAAAATGTATATATTTCTCAGCAATAAAATTAGACGGAGGTAAAACCCGTAAAGTCCAAGAATGATGCAATCCTGCTGATTACTGTCTCACGCTTCTTTGTAAACGGGTTAAAATTCAAGGCTCTTTTGCAACAGAGATTTCATGCAAATTGGATGGCGCTCCATGTGCTTTGTAGTTGGTCTTATTTTTTTAACTGCATTTGTAACCACTTACAAGACAATATATATATATATATATATATATATATAAAAGAGGCAAAAACATAATAGAAAAACAATAAAATAAAATAACAAACATTCATATCAAATTCGAAAGGATATGAAAAAACGAACTGAAAGTATATCTGAATAAAGAAAAAATGCGAATAGTAACAGATGGAAAAATATATATAAATATATCACAGACACAATGAATGCGCTAAAAGCTGCTATTTCAAAAGAATGTGGTAGATAGAGTATAAATCGTAAAATGAAGAGAATTGCTAAGTCACAATAACTTCATCCCCTGAATAAACGTTATTGTGCTCTCTCTCTCTCCATAATTTCTATATTAATATAGTAGTTATTATATGTTTTTGTATTTTTATTAATATGTCTAAATAGTTCCATTCCCTAAAATTCCAGTATCTACTCCTTCTGTTTTGTCTCTTCGAATATAGATGGCGCCATGGTTCTAGTGTCTCTTTAAAAAATTTGCTCATTACTTATGTTAACAGAAAGTTAGCGTGGGATTGTGATAGCGTCAGGACATTTCTTTCGCTTTATTTCTGTATTCTGGGCATGGGATAAGTTTATTTTTATGATGGCTGCTATTAACAGCCAGATGGCTAATATTTTTTTAATCAATCTTAGTAGCGTTTTTATGTTTGTGTTTGGTTTCCCTCTTTCTTTTAAAATAATGCGTTTTAGATGTACAGATCTCCTTTGTGTTTTGTTGGGAAATTTCGGGTTAAGAGAAGGTATATTTTGCGTAATGCAAGCTTCTTACAGAAAAATTTCCCAATTAATTTGAATCCATTTAGAATATATTCCTTAGCCCTTGAAAAAATGGACGAGAATGGATTCCTTGTATATTTGTTTCGATTCCCTCTGAGTTTATCTTTGTTTTTTGGCTTTCTTTGAATGATATTGATGATTTCCATTGTTCTTTGTTTATTGTATGCAGCTGCAACTGCGCGCGACTTAAAAATTATTTAAATTTTTTATTATCTATATTTTATTGTTTTAAATGTTGTTCTTTTTGTTTAAAGTTTAAGTTAAATTTTTAATTTTTTAAATTTATTCTTATTTTTCTAGTTGATTGTTTTTAAGCTCTACATAACTTCTAATAACTCGTTGACGATTAAATTGTTAATATTAAATGTTGTTAACTATACAATTTCTAAAGCAATAAAATTAAATTACTAACAATTGTTATTGCATTAAAATGTTATAAAAGGATTCACGTGACAGATTATTTTTTCACAGGATTGCAAAAGTAAAAATACGAATAATTTACATAAAATATTCTGTTTCGTGGAATAGTTAAAATAATGTGAAATACAAAAAAAGTAGAGTACTTTTTCAGGAAAATATATATATATATATATATAGAATAACTAAAAAACGAATTTCAAAAATATTATCAAAGCATCATACATTCTCTAAAGAATAACATTTTTTTATTCAATATCTTTTCTGTTTTTCAATATTTTCAACTAACTACATTTTGTACTTCTGAAAAGGGGAACTTGTGTTATAAAAAGTTTGCAATAGGTAGGGAAGGAAACAACGCAATTCGTTTTGACACCAAAACCAGTTTTGTTATGCTTACACTGATATGAGATGTTTATTTTCTGCTTTAAAATAGTGCAAAAAGATATAGATGTCTGTTTTTATGTTCAATATTAGTGTGCCTTAAGGCGAAAGGTTTCTATTACCCATTCAGAAAATTTTTACCTTCTTCTTTTTATCCTTTCTTTTACTATCGTCTTTTTTATTATATTTTGAACGAGTTCTAAAGGTTTCAGAAATTTCATTTCCTATTGTGGAACAAGGGATATGTTTGAGGAATCTGAGTTTTATCTTTTTGTAAAAAATAACATTGTTTTGAATGATAAACAAAAGCACGCTCTTCTTTAGATTACTTTATTCCATTGATCGTCATTGAGTTCAGCTACAATGCAAGTATTTACAAAGTATTTTTAAGTTAGTGAAACATAGGTTCAAATTCTTCATAATATTTTTATTTCGAAAAGCGCATATTGCTGACTATTTTGATATGAAGTTAGAGTTTAGTTTAGTTATATCAACATACCGTTTTAAAGCCATACGACGACCATTTTGGGACGGACCTCGTAATATTGAACCACAGTCAGATCACGAGAAAGATACCTAAGCTGGTACCTCCTCTCCAAACTTTCGCACCATAAAAACTTCCCTCTGGCTTTTTAATGCCTTAAGCCCAGTAGAGTAGGCGTGGTCGGGGTAGGTTGCGTAGCAACACACCAGATGGAGGACATTTGATTCTCTACATATGATTTAACGTGCCAACGTTAAATCATACTAAATCAACTAAAATTCGCTCATTGTGTACAACTAAGTGACATAATGGACGAAGGCGAATAGTTATTCTTTCAGTCTTAGAACTTAGCCAGAGCAGGATTTTCGGATGCTCCTGTTCGGCTCTTAAAACCAACTAATGTTTTCCCCCTTTCAATCTCACCCATGGTTTGCCTTTACTCTCTTGATTTTCTGTTTTCATTTGCTGTTTTTAGGTTTCGGATCCACTTTCATGTTGCCTCAACGGTAACTTCGAAGAATTATGTAGCTCGTTCCTACATAATTCTATTTCCCTTATTAAAACGGAGCTCACCGAAAAAAATGACTGTAATTATCTAAAATACAATTCAGATAATTACAACTACAAGTTTGAACTATTTGAAAGTAAAGCTATTTTTGAAAAATTGTATTATAGTAATATTTTTATACCACTGTTTGTTTCTGGGAAGATGAGCCTCACTGCTGATATGTCACCGTGAATATTTTTTGAAGGTTCTTCATGACGGATCTTCAGTGGAATCCGGTTTCGATCCTGGAACCCTCCGACCTCGAAGCCGAGGCCTTACCACTATGCCAAGGAAGTTAGAGAGCGTTGTCCTTTTAACTTTCTTTGAAAGAAAATTGTTGTGCTAGGACTCATTTATATACTATCAGCTGCAGCTCAACATTAGAGATCTTGAATGGGAAATTTTAATCTTAATCAAGTTTTTATTTTAGCTTTTCTTTTATCTTCAGCTTTTTTTTATTTTACGATTTGTTGACAGGTAAATTATTGGCTTACTGTGTTATTCCTGAGCAGTCGATTTAAAAATACAAGCTGATATCCCACATTTGTAGTGAAATATTTTTTACGTTTTTTTGTTTTATCTGGTTTATTTCGATCACCTTTTTGTGCAGTTTGTTATAAAGGGTGTCCCAAAAAAGTGGAACAAGCATTTATTTCCTTAAATATTGCATCTATATACTTCCAATTACAAAGTTTCATCAAATAAGGTAGGAATTTGTGTGAAACTCTTTGGGCTCTGAGGAAGTTGAAAATATAAAGTTAGGAAAACTAAATTTTTATATGTGCTCCATACAGGAAAAGTGTAACAAAGTGAAATGTTTCTCTTACACTCATCTATGCATAAACTAAGTTTCACGATTCTATCTGTAAAACTTACAGATATATGTTAATTTTTAAATTTTTAAGGAACTGCTCACAAATTTATATGGAGATATTGACTGCAGAAATGCAAGTTTATTCAAGATAGAAACACTGCGTAATGCAAATATTTGTCTAATAGTAAATTATCCAATCATCATGGATGGTAAAAAAATTGCCAATGACTCATACTGTTACTCAGTTTCATTGGCAGATAGTTGCAACTATCGACTGGATAAATAATGGAAAGACAACTTAAAGAAATACAAATTTAAGGTATAGCAGGAACATAGCCTAATATTGAACAAGAATACGGAATTATTTGCTCTCAGTGTTGTGCTTATTATTAAGCTTTAACTAAAAGCAGTGGCGACTCGTCATTTAGGTTCGAAGAGTTGCAGAACTCACTAAAATTATTTTAAAAATTCGTATTCTTGTTTTTATTCTTATTTGCTTACTTCTCCACTCTGAGAGTACGATTATTAAAAAAAAAAGAGAAAAAAGAGAAAAGAAAGCAGAAATTGAATGAAAAAGTAAGAGAAACACAGGATGGGGCTGCAAACCAAATAGTTTTGGAATGCACTAAAATTCGCTCATTGCGTACAACTAAGTGATATAATGGACGAAGTCGAATAGTTATTCATTCAGTCTTAGAACTTAGCCAGAACTGGATTTTCGGATGCTCCTGTTTGGCTCTTAAAATCAACTAATGTTTTTTTTCCTTTCAGTCTTACCCATGATTCGCCTTTATGCTCTTGATTTTTTTTGTTTTCATTGGCTGTTTTTAGGTTTCGGATCCACTTTCATGTTGCCTCAATGGTAACTTCGCTCGTTCCTACATAATTCTATTTCTTTTATTAAAATGGAGCTCACCGAAAAAAATGACTGTAATTATCTAAAATACAATTCAGATAATTACAACTACAAGTTTGAACTATTTGAAGGTAAAGCTATTTTTGAAAAATTGTATTTCAATTGTATTATAGTAATATTTTTATATCACTGTTTGTTTCTGGAAGATGAGCCTCACTGATGATATGTCAACGTGAATATTTTTGAAGGTTCATAAGATGAACAATTTTTGTAAATACTTCGATTAATTTATTATTTGACTAGTTTTTAGATTTAAAAAGAGTTAAGAAATTCATTGTTATTTCCTGATTCCGCCCTTTAAATATCTCTTTTAAATATGTATGTTATTTCTAAAATGTACGTCGCACGACTGCATCAAACAGCAGTGATAGGTATGGAAAAGTGGTCTAAGTCAACAATTTTTGTCTTCTTATACATTTGTAAGTTTTTCAGATAGAAGCATGCAACTATGTATGTGAATAGATGAATGTAAATGAAACATTTTACTAGTTGACATTTTTGTTCTATAGGGAACGTATAAAAATTTAATTTTTGTAACTTTCTAATATCATTCCCCTTGGATATCAAAGTATTTTGATATAAATTCTTACCTTATTTGATGAAACTTTGTAATTGGAAGTATATGTCTAAAATCAATATTTAAGCAAATAAATTCTTGTTACACTTTTTTGGGACACCCTCTATATAAATTGCACATTTTTTTTTACTTTCTTTGTCACTAAAATTTTTAAGGTTTTATGCGTCATATTTTTAGTAACGTTATTGTTATTTAACGAAATAATGAAAATGTATTTTATAAAATTATACGTATAGCAAGTAGTGCAGGGTTTCTTTAAAATACGATGATGAGGAATGTTTAATCATCCCTAAATATGCGTAGCTGACGAAAAATGAAGCCAGAATCGATTTTTTTTTTATCAAAGCAGCCAGCATTGACGTTATATTATTCTGGATTCAGTCAATGAACGAAAATATTCACCTTGATATTTTATAAAAAATAAAAAATCTGAAAACATGTAGTACAGCAATTTAACCTTTCAATGCATGATTTTTTAAATTTCAAAATAAAAAATATGGTTTTGGCATGGGAAGTTCAAATATAACAACAGAAAATTACAGAAAAAAATCAAAATAGAATTGTCATATTATTAAATTGAATTTAATAATCACGATTTCTTTTTCATAAAACAATAAAAAAGTATTTTAAAAGTAACATCAAATGGTAAATACCTGTAGAACCAATTGATGAAACCATCAAAGGTGCAAGACTCCTTTTAAATGCTAAAAACTGCGTAAATATTCAATCAGGAATAACTGACTACCAAAGACTTGTCAATAGGACCTGTCATGTCCATGGAAAATGGAACGATTGATTATTATCCGGATTCTTATGATGTTTCTAATCTGATACAGCGTGTATGAGTGGACAAACATTTTTCTATTCATGATTAACATAAAAAAATAAATACTGTATCAAATTTGATACAGAATTTGTAATGTATCAAAATTGATGTACTGTATCAAATTTGATACAGTATGCAGAGAAGGGTTAAAATTTGTTGTATAAACAAGCAAACACATTGAAGTTCGTTTACTAGTAAAAAATATATATGTTTCTGAGAAAAATATACAAAATTTATAATAATCTCACAAAAGAATGAGCGTTTAGCCATATTTATAAAAATTATGATTTTAAATTAGAATGTAATTAGACTCAGATTGGGTAATAGGGGCCAAAAAAATTTCTATTCATTATTAACATAAATAATAAATCATTTATCAAATTTGTCATAGCATGCAGTAAAGGGTTGAAACAATTTCCATTTTATTAATGTAGATTTAAGCCATTGAATAAATTTGAACCTTTGGTTAATTTGTGAATTATATAACACCTACCAGTGCTATCTCTGTGAACTGAAGTGGGACCGCGTTAAAATTGAAACCCGATTCCATTGAAGCTCTTGCGTGTATATGGGCCTGTTGCACGTTAAATCATATTGTTGCAAAAAGTTTTACAGTGGGTGTATGGTGTAAACAGTCCAACACGCAGTACGCAGTTCTTGCACAGATTACCAATGTAAATAGACAACAATTCACAGGTAATGACAGTTCAGCACTTTGACAACACAAACAGTCAGCAAAAAACAACACAAACAGTCAGCAAAAAACTAGTAACGACAATAACAGCTTAGCTCGCACAGCGGATAGAACTCCAAAGACGTTCGCGCTCCAAGGCGATCAACAACCTCCTCTGATTCAGGCACCGTCCTTAAATATTCTCTTCGACAGGCCGTGACGTCACATGGAGTTTTCTCGTGTATTCGCTTTCCTAGTAGAAATATCGAGAAAAGGGTTGCGTTTTCGGGAATCGTCTATTTGTCGCCAAGGTCGCCAAATTTGTTGCCAAATCGCCAAAATGGTCGCCAAGTTCGTCGTCAAGGTCAGGGGTGACATAAAAGCCGCTGAGGTCACTCCATGCCTTACCTTGTAAAACTCTCTTCCCAACCATAAGACTTGCATTGCTGGGAAGCGACTTTCCATGTCTGTAACAATATGTAGGGGCCAAACGTCCTCCCGCTGATATGTTTCAGAAGTTGGGGTGCCAGCTCAGATGTCGCCCTCGTCGTCTCACCGAGGTTCAAAACAACGTGGTCCGTCCCAAAATAGCCGTTGCATTGCTTCAAAAGGGGACGCTAATCTAACTAAACTAAACAAAACTTACCTCCGAACTGTTAAATCAAAATTTTACCCAAAAACTCTTTTTATTCTAGCAGCGAACGTTTTAAGAAAGTTCTAAAAAGATATGACATAAATAAGCGAACTCATATATTACGTATCAGTATTTGGTTTTCTCTCTTAGAATATTTTTTTTTTAAAATTGAAAAACAGTTATCAAATTACTAATGAAGCATGAAATTATTCCTTCCCTTAGATTTTTGAGGCAGTTTCAGTAGAACAACTAAAAATATTACTTATAACTGTGTAAATGAAGAACAAGAAGGAAATTCAGCTTAATAAATGCACACAGTTACAAATCGAAATTAAAATATCTTTACGAAAAACGTACAACACAAAATATGTTCTTTCTTCATACATTAAAATACTAAATATTATTTAATATTCAAATACACTTAAATTCTTTGAGCATATTTATATTGAGATAAAATACCCAATTATTTATATCTGATTCAGAGCATCTACATACCAAATATTTTGAAAAACATGATAAAATACCTTTTGTTGAAATATTTTTAGAGACAGCTGCCCTTGTGAGAATTTCAAACAAATGTGTACGAGAAGATTAATTTGGAAGCATATTAGTCAAATAATCTCTTACTTAATTTGCGTTTTTTCTAATTTGTATATTTTTAATTAATTTATACATACAACCTTTGACTAAACTTCACTACATTAAAATTCCAATGTTTGCTGCGTGTATTCATGTATTGATTAACTGTGAATTCTGATTGAAGTAAATTTGCGTTATGAGATTAACGTTAGAGTAGAGTTGATTAAGTCATTGTAGATTCTCCGAAACTCCATTCTGAGTATGCAAATAAGTGAAACAATATGTGATATTGGGAATAAAATTTCCGAAAAGTGGATGAAAACTGATTGCGTCTGATTAGTATTTAGCGATTGAAAAGGCTAATCAATGCATTCTGAGCAGTTTTAGATATGCGAATATTTGCAGCATTGTATCTTAAATTGTGATACTTCATATTGAAAAATTAAATCTGTGCGAGGAGGTATATCAGCTAATGACAATTTTTTCAAAGAGAATACAACTTTTTCTTCTACTGAATCATCTTTCAGTGGAAGCTTTGCTACAGCGGGTTACCAACCTGCTATATTAGGTAAAGAGTTTCATGTCTGTCTGTTTTTCAGAGATTGTTTGCTTATTTTATTTATCATTTCTTAATTTCTCGAGCCTTAGATTTATTATTTGTTCCCTTATAACAACTGATATCAGCACAGCCAATGAAATGCATTCTCTTCGTTTGTGTATCCTAGGCATTGGAACTCCGATCTGTGAAGTTATTTTTTGTGATCCTTGATAAAGGTGAAGTTTCCATATCCATTCAACTTTTCAGTATCCGTCACAGGCACGGGGGGTATAAGACGGTGTTCTATATTAGTCGAAGTTGTTCAGGCTTCGCAGAACACGTTCGGAGCAATTTTTTAAAAAATTGTTATATAGAAACACCATAATATGTTTTTTAAATTTCAACTTTATAAAGATTAATAATGGAGTAATATTTTTGGGAATAAATTATTATGAATTTTCAAAAAACCAAAATTTGGGCTGTTTTTAGCGAACATTTTCAAAAACTTCAAACATTCTAGAGATCAAACTTTTGTAGTAATTCAAATAAAACTAATACTAAAATAAACTACGTACTATGGACTAGTCCTTGTACTAGAATCTTAACATTCTTTGGATAAATAAAAATTTTAGAGCTAATCGAACAATCATTATAAGATTTTCAGCAAATTTTTTATGTTATTTTTCAAATAAAAGACCATAATTAAAAAAATATTGTTACAATATACATTATTCTAGCACATTAACTAGGGAAAAATTTCAAGAAAGTATTCATAAAATTTCAGAACAATCGAATGATAATATCTTGAGTTCATGTTTGAAGTGTGAAAATTATGCATAAAATCTAGTTTTGAGAAAAATCAAATTTTAGTTTTGTCACAAATTAAGTATCTAAACTTAAATTAAGTATCTAAACTTTAAAAAAATCCTAAAAATATACTGACATCATATTAACTTGACAAAATGCAGTTTAAAAGAATTTTTGACAGGTTTCTGTCCCTTTAAATGACAACTATCGGTTAATTAAACGCCCACTTCCGGTTTTCGATTTGTTATAAAATAATTAATATCTCATCTTCTAATTAACTTACCGACAAAAGTAAATATGTTTTAGAAAGGTAAAGGAATGAACTATTCAAAACATGAAAATAAAAAAATTGGAATTTTGCCGAAAATCGACTTTTTAACATGTTCGGATACCTTCAACTGGAATTTGTATTTGTATAAATTATTTTTTATCAGATCGCTATATTTACATAATTGCACTTATATATATCTATATGGGGAAAGTCGGGTAAGATGGCGACCTAAGGTTTGGGGATTTTTCCTGACTTCAATATTCGTTTCAGGAGAATTATTGTTTCGGCAAAATCTTCTTGCAATTCTTTACTCTAAAACGACATTTTTTAGAATTTTTATTTTCAAATTTGAGACCCCAAAATTTCATTTCAGAGGAAAAAAGTCATTTTCGTCATCTTACCCGACTATGCGGGTAAGATGTAAGACTGAGACAACAATTTAATTCAACATCATATTTTATCAAATAACTAATTAAAATTGTAGAGATCGCAATTTGATCATAATGAATTGCACATAACTGGAAACAAACATGATCGAACTAAAGTAACAACATAAAACAAATGAAATATTATCAATCGAAATTTTGGATTCAAACCTTAATAAATGAATTCCTTTACAAAAATATCATCGACATGGGCTTGGATTTTGTCCCAGCGAATACAGGTGGAATGGGGCCAGAGCTTGCACATAAAACATTGAAATTCCAATTCCGTTTTTCTTTGCTCACTGTAAATGATGCATTCTTCATTATCGAGGTCCTCTGGGTCCAGATTCTCATCAGCGTCAACGTAAGGGAATTAAAATAAGTGAGTTGAGTCTTCAGATTCAGAACATTAGAAGTCGAGGTGCCGCTTAGCTACTTTCTTCTTTTTTGTAGAATTTTTCACAGGTTCGTTGCGTTTAGTCTTATTAACTTCAGCCCCTCTTCAACTATCACAGTTTTCGTTTATCTTCTTTTCCTCTTTCTCCTTTTTAATGAGATACCCATTTATCACTGGAGTGCCAGTGAGGTGCATGAAGGGCAAGTGGCAGTCAGGTTGCACGACGAGCTCATGCATTAGCTTGGAGGCATTCGTCATCTTACCCTCCACCCAATTCGTCGTCTTACCCGACTTCACCTTTTAATTTCAAAAAATGAAGGATATCAAACTCATTAGAAAAATTAAAATAATACATCATTGAATACGTTTTGATTCGCTCTTTACGAATATCACATGTATAAATCAAAAATATTTACTTCGAGAACGCTATCCCTTGCTAAGCAATAACCAAAAGTTGCGTAGGGAAAACTCAAAAACACAATACCGCGTACTGTGAATCACACTAATAACGGGGTGGAATCTTTTGGTGTGACGCGGATAGCTGGTCGCTATAGATCTCTGATGATGCAGAATTGGGGCATTCAAGAGGCCTAAGTTTGTACGATGAGTGAAAAATCAAAGAAAGCCGTGACAATTTATTACTGATTTGTAATAATTAAAAGGTTTTTACATTTAACTTACAAATAATTGCAGTTTCTCCGAAACTGCTTTCTATGTATGAGTAACAGAATAGGATGCTGTGACTAAGGTTTTTTTCAAGGTAGAAGAGTCTTGATTGTAAATGATTAATATAATGCGGTTTAAAAATGTCTAATCAATATATTCTAATCAATTTTGGTTAAGATAGCATTTGCTATAAGGTAATTTAACACTGGATTATAAACACGTCATGAACAGTAGTTTTTCTTATTAAATAATAAAAAGATAGGTTTTCAGGACGTTTTAATTTCACATTTGATTAAAAAGTAGAGAGAAACCGTGATAAACTAAAATAGGTCAACTTTATAAGCAGAATTATTAAATCTCTCTTGACGATGTGATATCTTTCTATAAATCTTTCTTAAAACTCTATAAACATTTGTGTTTCCGTCCAAGTGGAGTGGAATTTGTATTGAGATGTCCGTCGAATCAGAAAGTTCAAGCATACGCCCTTGTTCACGATCACAACATTTATTGTACGATCACACACACGGAACTATATACATGCTTTTAACAGAAGAGAGAGACAAGAGTAGTGCGTAGTAAAGTGCGCATTGGCGCGCTCACATATTCTGGCAACCATTTATCGCCAAAATGCCAATTTACAGTTCAAAGACGCCAACAATTTGCCTTATAAAAGAATCAATAAAATTATGATAATAATGCTCGAAATGGTTTCATTTTCTAAAATTCATTAGGATAAACCTTCCCAATTTATTTAAATTTTTAAAATAAATGACAATGTATGAGAAACTGGACAAAGTAATGTATGGAAAATTTTAAATTAGTGAATGTATTCAACTGTTTTAAACGGATGTTGATAGTCATTTTACCATTAATAATATTTTGGATACGAGTTCTTGATAAAATATTCCTTAAATTATTTTTTGCTTTTCTTGCAAATTCAGTTGCCTTTAGTCTGTATTTAAGAATAGTCATAGCGTTTGTACAACGGGAAATATTCTTTCAAATCTTTGATCAGAAATTTTTAATGCTTCAGAAATTTAAGTTCAGTATTCAGAATGGTTAGAGATATACTGATTGTTCTCAAATTTTTACATCATTTTCACCATTTCCATTATCCGTTAGTTCATAATTATTAAATTATATCCTGTGTCAAAAGAGAGATATAAATTTTTAATAAGTAGCTTCTGCAATGAAGATAATTTTATATCCACTCGTTTATCATCCATAAAATGATAAATCAGGTATAAAATTCCATACATTCTCAGAGAAGTTATAAATTAATTTATATAATAATATTTGGGGCATTTAAATCTTTAATGGAGGATGTAAAATATGTTTCATGATTAATAGGCATAAACACCAGCCCTTTCTACCAAGAAATTTAAACTCAAACAATTGAGTCATATTGTTATGTGATGGCCGCAGTCTGTAGAACCTGATATCTGCCTTGATTTTAAATGTGCTCCAGCTTTCCTGACGCCATTTGACTCACAAATTATGTTAAAATGTCCCTCTAACTTAAAGATCCATTTCGCAATTATATAACAACTTATGTAAGTTAAGGAAAGAGTTATATATGCAATGTCTCCTAACTTCTTCAATTTTAAGGTATAATTTCAGCAGGAAGGATTATAAATGCATGTGTGTCTCTATCTAAAAATTCTTAAGTCTAATTCAAGCATTTAACGGTTTACAGTAAAAATAAAAACAGAAGGAAGTTTATGACGAAATTGCTCAGAGGTTATTTGCTTATAAATATATATATATATATGAAATGTACTCGTAATTGTAGTCGTTGAAAATAAACATAGGCCGAGTAATTAACTAATTTCTTTTTATTATCTGTAGGAGAGTGGTGGATACGTGCATCTCCGTTTAGGTTACAAGCGAGAGTGCACAGAAAAATCCTTGTATTCTCTTGGATAAGGGAATAACATATGGACACGTGATCAAAGTGAAGGGAATATTGGGTATTTTTAATAAGTTACGTAGGCGTTTCAGGGAAAAAAGTCTGGTGCCAAAGAGACACTGTCATGATTTTCTGTCGGCACGTGAAAGCAATTAAATATTCTTTTAGTAATAAATATGCCAAAATGAGAGATTTAATATACCTCCAGAACGGGAAAAGAACGAAAATGGAGTTTTAGAAAAGTGATTTTGGAATACATTAAGATTTAAAAAAAAAAAAAATATTAGAATTTGGAATAAAACTAAGCGAGATTATTACATATATACATATACATATA
>BGPR01024796.1:0-22880 GCA_013235015.1 Araneus ventricosus | reverse complement strand
CAACATTTCTCAAAAAGAACTAAAACCGAGGACCGGCACCATACTCTTTTACACCAAGGCCCTCCAGAGTATCAAAAAGTAAAGCCAACACCTACCTGAAGATCTGGTCTTACCAAGCCAAATGCTAAAGGGTCACCAACCCAAATCTCTAGTATAAAACACGTACATTACGAGCTGACCACTGATGGACAACTTGGTTGATCAATATGAAGTGTGACGAACTACCCATGGAATATCTTCGAATGCAATTCGACGCTTTTCCGCAAAGCAACGTTCCCACTCAGCCGCAAGTAGGTACCTGTTTGAGTTCAGATTAGATTGCTCTTGAGAACATTGAATTTTATTATTGTTTCTTACGACATACATATCATATGATTTATTTTGGAATTCCGCAGGTGAATAATCTAATCTTAATTTATATTGTTACAAAAAAATCGCCTAGTGGGTGTATGTGAATGACGTCCAACGAGTAGGATAAAAAATAAATGAAGCTTTATTCCACGAAAATTTCAGCAAAAACAGTAAAGTAGCACAGGTAACAATACAGAACAGCATTTGCATAAATTAAAAGCCGAGATCACCAAACAATCTCAGTCGCAGCACTTTCAATGTCTCAATTCACCAGCTTCAATGGTGACCAAACTGTAATTCACTTGTCTCTGTTTGAGAGCTTGCTTTTATACCTTTTGAACAGGAAGTGATGTCACATAGCAATCTCTAGAAGGTTCTTGATATTTCTCGCTCCTAGCAGAGATAGGACTCGATTCATGATTTTTCTAGACGATTCCTTTTGTCGTTGAATTCGTCACCTTTGTCGTCAATTCTTCAAAATGGTCGCCAAGATTAGCATGTCTGGGAAGCAACTTTATATCTTCGTAACAATATTCACTCATTAAGCTTGATTTCCGTAAATGAATTTGATTATTTCTCGCATCCTTACAGTAGAAACCATTGCTAAACAATATACCAAAAAGAAAAAGCTCACCTTTCTTTGAGCAGATGAAGTAAAGCAAACAACTAAACCTTAAACCTTATCAGTTAAAAATTGTTCTTCTTTTTCCAAAATCTAATATATATCAACAAGAAAAACAATCATTAAGGGAATCTCTCTTTTTTATTCTTAATATTTATTTATTTATCCTTGCAAATTAAATATTCGAACAGAATACTGTTTAATAATACCACGCTTTAAAGTTTTTTTTTTTTGCAACTAACTGCGTATTTAATGAATTTTAACTGTGGAACTTTTTTAGAAATCCTGGAGGCCGCGGTAGCCTAGTGGACTTCTACTTCGGAGCAAAAGCTAAAGGAACCAGAGGAAACCAGGTTCGAAACGCAGTTCCATTTAATATCCATTGTGTAGGTGGGTCTGGCGCTCTCTAAATTTCGCGCCATGAGTTAAATATCCTACCAGTGATGTGGTGCGAAAGTTTGGAGAGGGTGTTGCCAGCTCAGGTGTCGTCCTCATCTTCCGACCACGGTTCAGAATTAGATTCGAGTTCCATCCGAAAACAACCCTCGTGTCGCTTCAAAACGGGACGTTAATATAACTGAACTAGGAAATATGGATTTCGTGCATTTGCACCCTTATGCAATCTTGTTGCATTAATCTTAATAAAATAATCCACTCTCTCTTCACTCTTAGTTGTGGCATTTTTCTGTAAAAAGTTTCATTTGTAGCATTTCTGATAGCTTGCTCATCAATGCTTTTAAAACTCTCCAATCATTAGGTGCGATAAATAATCAGGAGAAATTAATCGATTTTAAATCTTCCACTTCTCCAAGTAGTTTGGCTAGTTGACTCCTGTCGCTTCCTCTGATAAGGGACTAAGTGGGAAAACAACCTATTCAGTTGACACGGTTTGGCTTATTAATTTTACTCTTCCCATATATTATCTGGAATTTCAGTGTCATTCTGTGTGTGTCACTTGTGGTTTGAGCTTGCATAATGCGTTCAAGTTTGCTTCACTCTGATAATGAGCTGATTAAATATGATTTCGCTTGTAAGGAAATTGATGATGGAGCCGCCTCGTGCCGAGGAAGACGCATAAAGTACTCCATAAAGATGACCATCTCCTGCAAATATTTGACAATACTGTTTTGTGAGGTGTTGTTTAAGTTTGGAACTTGATATTCAAGAGTTTTCGTGATTAATCGACGTTCCACGAATATGTTAATTGTCGTCGTTTAAGAAGCAACGCCATCTAGGTAATTTTTTGGAAATTTCAAAGAGTAAGAAAATATTCAATTTTTAGCAACCAATGATGGATATATAAAGTGGCCATTTATTTTTCCCTCAGAAAGGGATATATTTTTATTTTTTAGTTAATATAATGTTAATTCTAGAAAAAACATAATCTTTTTTCTGTTTATTAATGAAAATAATACGCATAAACAGGTGAAAATAAATAATTCTTGTGAACTTGCATTTTTTTGAAGAACACATTTTTGCTTCAGTATATTTGGAGATGATTTTAAAAAAAGAATGAAATTCGTTGTAGGATTTATTAAAATTTACTTTAGGAGCTAACTTTGCTTTATAAATTGAGACTTGCAATTTTTTTTCCTAGCTCATCCACAACTAAATCATAAGAAAAAAAGTATCTCTCTACGAGTGCATTAGTGCCGGGCAGACATCAAAAATATTCAATAATTATGGGAAAGTTCGTATGATTTAAATTATTGGCTTGAAAGTGTTTGAACAGTTCCACCTAACGTCTTTCGGTTTAAATATTCCCAGTGTTTCATTCTGTCGCTGCATCCGGTGTAATGAAGTTAGAACTAAGTACGAGATAGGAGGCTTCTGACCAGTAGTGCCACTAGTGACTGCCCGAAGGGGGGGGGGCACGATCTGCCCGACTTGCTGTATGGGGGAGAAGTGTAATGAAATTGGTCTCAAATTTTCTCCAGATCTATATTTATCTAGTAGATGAAGACCCCGTTACTGGAACGAGGTACAAAAATTTTCCCGGTGGGGGGCCTGGCTCCCCGGTCCCCCCACTGGCGCCGCTCCTTCTTCTGACCGACTTACATATCTGTGACACGCCAGGCTACTAGAACTTTTTTTTGGCGCCTTCTTGTTTGACATTGTTATCGTAGGTTGCTCTCTTTCTTAAAACGGGACATTTGGGCGTGCAGAAACTGTGCTCGGGGACAACGGGACAGGCTACCGAAAAAAAGGGACTGCCCCGTTTAAAGCGGGACGTATGGTCAAATTATGGATATGTCTGAATTTTTTTAACATCTGATATAAACATGAGATCGCATGTTCCTACGGGATGTGAAAAAAATTCAGAAATAAAAATAGTCGCAAAGAAAAGTTGGGTATTGTTAAGCGACGATGTGTTCCTAATTCTGACAGGAGTAAATAGGAATAACTTTTTTGCTTATATTTTGAAGAAAAAGATAATAAAATGTTTGTTAAAAATTATGTGTAAAGTTTATCTAACAAATTTCAGAGCAAAAAAGATACTTCGGAATCACATACATAGTAGTGTATATATAAATTTTTAAAATTCTTATAAATGGAAGCATATAAATACATGGAAATAATTTTAAAATCCAATAAAAAAAATAAACCCATTTAGGGTGGATAGATATCAAAGCTTCAAACAAATGAATTTGGCTTTAAAGAATTTCAAGGCATTTTTTTTACAATTAAGAAAGTAACATGCTAGACAGGCTTATATTTTCAATAATTTTTCTTGCATAATGTATGAATATATATAATAATTCCTTTGCTAATTTTTTTGTCTTTAAATGAAGTGGCATATATATATATATATATGCCACTCAGGGGTAAATAAGTAAAATCTATACGAACCGCTAAAAAATTAGAGAAATCATAATGCTTTCTGCGAACAGTGCTAGCATAAAGCTAAAAGTACTGTCCTTTACCCCAAACATAATGGTAGACCAAGAATTCGAATGAAATACCAAATATTAGAAATAATTTTACGAACCTAAAACTAAGGGATGCAGCCAAAGCGAGAAAGAACAAAGAAATGAATGGAGCGCTTCGTGTAGGGTCCGGATGTTTACGAAATATCAAGTTTACTTCCTTCTGCGACAAACTTCTAAGGATGGGAGGGAAGTTTCGATTAAGATTAAGGAGAAAACGGTAAGTGTTAAATAATATTTTAATTTGAATTCCATTAATAAATGACTAAAAGATGCGTTTTCGAAGTAATCACATTAACCTGTCTGGCTTGAGAGACCCTGCTACAGTATTAAAACTGCGCCAGCATAGTTCTAATATGCAATCCTATACTTACATCTTAAAGCCATTAATTAAAGGTTCGTAGAAGGAGGTAGGGATTTTATTACTATTAAGGTTATTTATAAGGTGCTGAATTTGTTTCTTGATTGAATTTTTATCGTTGCATGTTTTGTTAATTTTTATGAGTTGATTAATGATAATGTTTTTATAAATTTTAGAAGAGATATTTGAGTTCCAGAAAATATATCTATTGACATTGAATTTAAACTCGTTTCTTTTGTCATAAATGTCTATTTTTAAAGTGTTTTCGCAATCAATAATTAAGTCCAGAAAAATAACTGGTTCTTGATAGCTATTGGTTTGGATTAATTTAAGTTCATTTGGATACAGATTATTATTAGTGTTATATATATTAATTCAAGCCATTACCAATCAAAATTGCTGTCAAGAGAAATGTTCAAAATTAATTTAATTCTAACATTGTAAATAACTATATTTCTTCTTCGAAATTAAACAATAAATATAATTTGAGAAATTAAAAAAAATCTAATTTGAGATTAGCTAAGAAAAAATTCTTTTTTCGCCATTCCATTTTTTCTTTAATCATTTCTTGCCTCGCTTCAAATACAATAAATCAGATCGGAGATACAGTTATTGTTGAAGCTGAGCTCTCTTAGTAAAAATAAAAACATAACACACGCAATGAAAGCGTAAAGAGATTTTAGCTTATTTTATCTAGCACTTTTGGAACCACAGTGGATCCAAATCGCCCTTAAATCCATTTAGGAAGTTAACAAATCTCGAAGACTTTTTGAAATGTTATCGAGACAGGAAGTGTTAAATATTGTTGTTAGTAGACTCGAAAATAAAAGCTTAGTTTAAAGGAGTATAGGAAGAAGAGGAAAAGGAAAATGCAACCAATGGAAGGCGGATTTGGCTCTTTCCTGTTTTCTTTTTTCTTATCTCGTTCTGTTGTGTCATCTATCGGGTTTGGATTCATTAACTTACTATGTCTTCTCTTCATATTACATGATTCATATAATACAATCCCATGCATTACTTTTAGATAAAATGTTGATAATTCGAATACTAAAGAAATTTTTCTGTTGGTCATAAAGAACTCAAGATAGTAATTACATGCGGTTCACATTTTCGAGCATGATTTTAATATATGATCATCAAAGAATAAGAGAGTGAAATAATCGAAGATAACCATGTCATGTGTAGTTCGAATTTTAAGTGCAATAATAATTCATATATATAAAACCATATGAATAAATATGTATTTGTTACTATGTATTTTTCATGGTTATAGCTTGAAGCAGAGTTTGTTCAATTTTCTAAATTTAATATTGTTTTTTGAATGATTTTAATGACAAAGGAATTTATTTATTTGAACGTTCTACCATGCATAACTACACATTTCAAATAAATATACAACTTGTGTGAACGAACCTTAGAAAAAGGGAATATATGAAGTACTAAAATGATATAAAATAACTATTCAAACCAAATTAATAGAGTTAGAATAATATGACACTCGAAAAACATGTCAATTTCCCCAAACGTGACAATTATTAGATTGCTACCTTAGCAGAGGTTATCCTTTCCGTTATTTTGATTTAACTTTGTTTATCCCATCAGATTAGTTTGGTTTGGTAAATAACCGGTTTTTAAGTTATGCATTGACTATTTGATATGACTTTAATAACTCCTCCTTCTTGGGGAAAATTAGAGTAGGTTAGTGTTCAAATAAAGGTGTTTTCCTCTTCTCCCAATTATGAGCATAGGGTAAGTTTTTTTTATTTATGAAGACTTATTAATACAGCCAGATAGCTAATATTTTTAATCATCTTATTAGCATTTTGATGTTTGTGTTTTTTCATCTTTCTTTGTATTGTTTGCTTTCAATGTACATTTCTCCATTGTCCTCTGTTTGGGAATTTCGGGCTATGAGAAGTTATGTTTGGCGTAATGCTAGCTCCCTACAGAAAGATTTTCCAAATATTATTTTGAATCCATTTCGAAAAGTTCTTAGCCCTTGAAATAGTGGACTAGAATGGAATCCTAGTTTTGTTTTTGGTTGTAATCGATTAACTCTGAGTTTATTTTAATTTATTTCTTTATTTATTTTTGACTATCTCTGTATGATCTTGATTTTCATTGTTCTCTGTTTTTTGCTTTGCTGCTGCAATTGCGCGCTTCTTAAACATTGTCTTCAATTTATTTTTTCCTAAATTTTACTCTTTAAATTTTATTGTGTATAAATAAAAATATTTTTTGTGTTCTTGTTTTAAGTTTAAATTATGATTCCTTTTAAAATTTATTCTATTTTTTCATGTTGATTGTTTTACAGCATTGACTATTTAGATATAGACCTCGTCAGTTTGATTCATGATTAGCTGGCAAAGGCCGACGTCAGAGCTGTCATGGAACAACGCTTGGGTAATTGGAATTTTGGAATTTCAGCAAATTGATTTCATTGTAGAAATATTTTTTGTAATAATTTTATAAGAACTTACATTTTCAAAAGTCACTACATAAGTATCCATATATAGAAATAACAAATTATCTTCTATCAGCAAAAATCACCATTATCGGAAAATTTATTCAGGCAAGCAATGCGATGTTTTTCAGAAAATGTATTAAACGGCTGATTGATTATTAATTTTATTTTCTAAAAGATAAATAGTATCTAAATTTAAATAATGCAGAAATGAGGAAATGAAGTTGGTCATTATGAATTAATTTCCAAACTCAATATAGTAAGTCAAATAACATTAGAGATTATACGCATTCCATTCACGGCTGAACGAGAACACCGAAGACAGTTTCAATTAGATAACACTTTTACATTTAAGACTTTCAACGAAAGTTGAAACCACGGAAACCAATCAAACATTTGCTGCTACGAATAGAAATATATGCCACTTTTCACTATCGTAAAAATACAGAACTAACTACAGATGCTTTTTTTCCTCCCTTAATTTCAGTCTGAAGTATAAAGAAGAATGAATATTCATTCCTCCACTGGAAGTGTCGAGTGTCTCCTGAAACCAGTTCTAGAGTAAAATTATTTGAATTCTTGTCTTTTGTTGTTGGACAAATCGCTCTTGTAGCAGATGATTCATAAAAATTCCATTCGCTGCGGCAGATCGATGAAAGGAATTTTAATTAGCGTACGCTGAAGAAAAAAGTGAAGTTTGGACTTTAACTGCAACCGCGTTTCTATTTGTAGTTCATTATTGTGCCCTTTATGTTCGCTCTTGAAATATAAACAAGACTAAAAAGCAGTGAGATTTGTTTCCGGAGAATGCGACTTTTACGTACAAGATTGTGATGAAGCACGCAGGCTACCCTGAAAGAATAATGAATATTGCTAAAGCGTATAACACTGCCTGGGTCTGCTACTGATCATATTCCTGGTTTTGTTTTGGTTGTTAAAGATTGTTACTCCCACAAATTTCCTGCCGCATTTTTCTGTCGTCAACAAATAACTTTCAGGATAGTTTGGGGACTAGCAGATTTGTGAGAGGCTTCGAAGTGTTTCTAATTAACAAAAGTTAAATAAATGAATATTGGTTTAATTATATAATGTCATATTACTGATAAAGACGGATATACTGTCATTTTATACACAGGGGTAGCATTTCCTCATTTTCTGAAGTAGTAAAACTATCCTCCTCTGATGACCGTATTATCTATTCTCTAGGGATATTGGGGATTTCAAACAAATCTCTTATACATAGATTGTTTCCAAAAGTGATTTTAAACTTTTATTTGAGATAGATATTTTACTGGTGCTATTTAAAAGGTCTCGCATTTTGCATATTGTGCCCGTGCACTTCTCTGACGAGGTTATTTTGCTTGAATATGGTGGCATGAAAATCGCCACTACACATGTCATCTAGCATCGGGCTACATGAATAGCCTTTTTTCTTCTTTGGAAATGCGGAATTTATTCAAAATAAAATTGGCTATGCACATTATCATATGAGAAAAACGCGACTCTATTACGAATCAATGATTTCACCTGAAACTTGAAATTTAAAGTAGAAGTGGAAATAAGAGAAATTTAGTTAAAATAATAACTGCCTAGTTGAACTAAAGTGTGCCTTTGTATAATAAGAGTAAGCAGAATAATTTCGTTTTGAGTACGCGTGAGACATAATTTTAGATTGCAGAAGTTTGTGTTTACAATAAGATCATCAATCTGAAAGGCCAATAATTTATTTTTATACATTATATTATATTAAAAGTAAGATTAGCAGGGTTCAGAAATGGACCAATAATAAATCTTTTTGATCAATATTTGCCAAATTAAAATGTTTTCAGTAGTTATATCAGAGTATAAACATAAACATAAAACCAACCGAATTTCAATAAACCCTGATTATTACGGAGCAAACAAATGAGTTATAAATAAGCAGTGTCATACCGTGTACTATTTTGTTATGTTTGGATAATATGTGAGTTGTATTTGCCATGTGACTCTTACGTCGTATGAATTAACTGCATTATATATATATTTTTTCATTTAAATACTGTTACGAACATGTAATGTCGTTTTTCCACAATGTTAGTCTTATGGTTGGAAAGATACATTTACAGAGGTTCTTACTACCTATCGAGGGGTGGAGGTCAACGACCCCCGAACTTGGCGGCCATTTTGGCGACTTTCGCAACAAAATGAAAGTCCTCAAAAACACTAGAATTTTCTCGATATCTCTATTAGGGACAGATATATACAGAATTTGCTAGATGATTCTATGTAACGTCACATCCTGTCAGAAAAGGTATAAATATCCGGACTTGTTGAGATAAGACAATCGTCCTTGAACGTCTTCAGAGTTCGAAGAATCTTTTTGGAGACTTGTTCAATTTGCAAGTTGGTCAGCTGTTAGACGCTGAGCGCAATTGTTTGTGCTGTTACTGTGTTTGTTCATGATTTGCTGTCTGCTGGTGTTGCTAATTTGTGCGAGTGCTGTTTTTCCTGTTACCCGTGTTTCATGTTTTCTGGAATATTCGAGAACAAAGCGTCGTTCTCCATTATCCTGCTTGTTGGACTGTTTTAAACGCACACACACCGAATGATTTTTGTAACAATACTTCTCTATGGCTTAATTAAGTTTTAGGATAATTTGGAATTAGATAATGAACTTGGATAGATTGGGCGAGTCTTGACTTGAAATAAATTATTTATCTAGGCTGAATTAAATGCATAATTTATTACCAAAGAAGTACCAATAGGATTTGCTTATTTATAAACTAGGTTTTACTTTCATCGTACAAAACTGCAAGATTTTCATTTCAAAGACATTTTATCTAAATCCAACCCTTTCCAAACCAATTCCTAACTACAATTACAACTTTGGAACAATTTAATAATTATAATTGGTTCATTTTAGCATTGTTTTAAAATTCCAATTATAATGATAAAAGTTTTGGATATAAAATTGGTTTAGATAGTAAATATTGCTATTAACTTCGTTTCAGATAACAATTTTTTTAAAATAATGAATCGTGTTTTAGGCAATATATTCATTTCATTCAACTCCCAGGAGAGTCAACTCAACCTTTTGGTTATAAATCGTAGATTGACTTTAAAGGCGGAAAAGTAATCTCAAATAATTATGTGTAACTCATTTGAAAAGAAAATATCGTATCCTTTGATACGATACATGCCAGAAGCTTCAGAAAATGACAGACGAGTCCGAAAAGCATACAATTAAAACACCGTACATTGGACCATTCAAATCATTTTTAATAGAAGTTTTTTTCTATTTTCCTGAAATTATGTTTTCTTTCTCCTATAATTATTACTGCTGCCTTCTATTTTTAAAAAATTCAAATACCTCTCATCACCTAATGAGAACCAAAGTAGAGTTTGCGTCTATTTTTGAATCACATTGTAGTTGAGTTTATTTCTTGTCTTCAGTATTTTAATTTTGGGAATTTCAAATTTGTTTCTATTCATAAGCAACATTTTCTTAGTAGAATTTTTTTTTCTTAAATCATCGCTTGGTATTTCAAAGACTGTTTGAAATGTGATGAATAAAGCTCTTCTTTTCTTGAGATGTTGCATGAGTCGGTCAGAAGAAAACAAATATACCGGAAAATAGTCCCTTGATTCAGACACAAAAGGATTTCCCTCATTCTGACATGCATCCATTCAACATAGTCATTAATCAAAAATATTTCATGACTGCTGAGAGAAAATGAATTTCTATTCATTTGAGAAGATTACTTTTTATAAGATCTTTTGAAATTTCAGATTCGAATGCGGAATCAAAAACCAATGAATTATCAGAAACCTTTACGACAATTTTTCATTGTAAAAAGATATTTGTCAAAGATCTTTCACAAGACATATTTGATGAAAATTTGAGTATTTACGGATAGCTATTAGGCTTTATGTACTTACGTATGCTATAAAGCTATTATGCTTTTGTATGATGCTTTAAAACATATTTATCTTCCATTCAAGATTTGACGTTGTGAAATCTTGAATAAGATAAAAGGCATTAAGAGATTAATAATGAGCTCTTCACATCGTTAAAAGAATAGATCTGAGAAAGAATTTTTATCCTAAATTAATAAATTGGATCAATATCGCATTTCCTCGTAAGCCCTTTTACTCAGAATATTTAAGCAACTTCGATAATAAGTTGCTAAAAGACGTTGGGAAAATAGCTATAGTGGAATAAATTAATTTATATTTGCAAATTATATGTTCTTTTTATTAATTCAAAGATTAGTTCATTAACAATAATGGAATGTACTGTAATATTTCTAAATGGACTTCAGACAAATCCAATATTTTTTTGGTGATTTTTAATGGAATTCTAATTAATGATACTGAATGGAAGTTACGAAATGCGGAATGGAAATGAGACACAATAATCTATTCTTCATAGAAATTTATTCAAGAACTTTCACGAACATTTATTGAAAGTTTAAATATATTTTTTAAACATTTTCTATTTAGAAAGTGTGTTTTATTATGCAAAAAAATACTTGGCGCAGACAATAACACCTTGATGAAAGTTGAAATCTATTTAACACGCATTTGCATAACTTATCTGAAAGATAAAACAACTTTGTGTTCTGTTTTGCAATCTTGAACAAAAACTTTAATAGTCTGGTTGCCGTGGGTACTCTAACAAATTTCAACCGTGACTTTGCGATTACTCTTCCAGTTGGAAAGTTCCACTGAAAGAGTTAATTTCTCCACATTCTTCTCACCCTAGCCTATCAAGCGTATCGGGTCTTTCATCAACTATCATTTATTCTTCTATTCTGACAACCCTATCGCAACTAGGAAACATTTTCAGAACAAGAGAATTTCCGCATATTTGGCGAGGATAGTGTTCTTCTTCAAAGAAATAGCACATCATCTTAACACCACACCACACCGTCAACTTTAGAGCTCAAGTGACTCCTATTCCTTTTTGGTATAGATGTAGGTGGACTTTAAAGGAAATGTAAAATTACAAAGTTAATAATTATGCATGCAATTGACAAGAATAATATACAAGGAACAATGCTCATTGTCTTGATTGCCAGAATACTGAAAGATCGAAAATGATAATGTACAATATAAACAAAACGTACTTCAAAGCTCAATTTGTTGATAATAATAGCAAAAACGGAGGACCTTTGCGTAAAGTGTCGAATGCAAACATTAAGAAGAAAACCAATATATTAAATATGAGAAAAGAACGATAATGTAATAAGGATTAAAGATACTCTATTTATGGAATACAAGATAAATTAGAAGTATCAGTCAAAGGCAGCTCGATAATTATTCTAATAGGTGTAATTTTTTATCATGTATTATGAATTTAATCATATTCATGATTCTTTTTTCTTGAAAACGCAATATTAAGCATTCTTTGATACCAAAGACTTTCCAGTGAAGTTTAAGGTTTTCTAAGATACCAAGAGAGAGTTAATGTACATGACGTTGCAAAGTTGATGGGGTCATGGACTTCTTCGCAAGTGCAAAAGTCACTATCCAATAAGTGAAAGCGATGAAGGAAAGAAGGAAACGGACCATGCCTTGTGACAAGCAGTATTTCTTCACGAATCGAAAAGACTGGCTTTACCTGAATTGTTTTGAGGACTTTAGGTACAAATCGATCAGAGTTTCGATTGCCCCAAAGATTTGGCCAATTTCTTAAAAATATTTCTTGTGGATTCTCTTTAAGTTCCCATCGAGGCTTTAGAGTTTCCACTGCAACGCCTTCGAAGATGGCTTCTCTGGCGAGATTGTCAGCAGAAGTATAAGGGGAAAGTAGGGTAAAACCGGATACCTATTGTTGGCTTCTCGATTGACATTCATAAGACTTCTTTTAAAACAAAACAACATTTATTAAGCACAACCATTTCACTTCGTAACTGCATACAACATAACTCCGTTCAATCGTACCGTACTCAACACTTCTCGTAATCGTCTCTCTCTCTCTCTAGACTCTTTCTAAAAATCAAATTCAAAGTAGCGTAACATTTTACTGTTGCCACTTACCTGATATCATATACTGATATACAATAATTATGTTGCAGTCATGATTTGTCAGGCGTAATATTAAATACGCTGACACTATGGTTTAAAGGCCTGTTGGAGCTAAACTGTTCGACATGCAGCTTGCCAAATTTTACTAAAATATTCTTTAATTATCAGAGTACAATGTATCTTTCAGGAAAGGTCGTAGGTTTACTACTATTTTAACTAATGATTTTTTTGTAGAAAAAATCAAAGAACCCGAATTCACCCCAATAGTGGGGTAAAACAGGATACACGTGTTAACTCTACGGGAAATTAGGCAAAACTAGATTTTCAGTGGAAAAGTAGCATATGTTTTTTTATTTTATGTGACAATTTAAGAACAAAACAATTTTCTAAGATTTAATAATAGTTCAAATAATTGTTAAGACCCCTCAGAGCTCGCTCATATGAGCGAGTACGGGAAGTGGCGATCCTGAGGTACCTGAGCTACCCAGTGTTAGGGAGTATATCCTGGCATCGGAACTAAGTCAGTCTTCTACCTTTTGTCCTCCAGTCTTTGACCACAGAAGCTGTTCTTTTTTATCATCCATGAGAGATTTACCTGATCATATTCTTGCATACCTGGGGATTTCCAAACAGTATCTTGTTTCTAATCCTCTGTTGACTTTGGATTTCTTTAGGGTGCACAGGCTTATAGACCTGATATAGCTCTGTTGATCTTCGGGGATCATCATTATCAACAACAACACAATTTAAGAAAAAAAAGACGATTTTTTTTGAAAATTTAATAATAATTACAATAGTTGACAATTTAATAATAAAGACAGTTTTTTAAAGATTTATCAATAGTTATAAAAGTTAACAATTTAAGAATAATGACAATCAATTTGAAAATATTTGCAAAATTCGTATCTAAGATTGTGATAAAATCTGTAGAAATTAAATAGGGAACCTAGTAATGTCACTGGCGCATTGAAACACTGCTGGTTTGGAAATTACAATAGAGAACAATTGCGACAAAATGAAATGTAAGAGCCTAACAAATGTTGTATAAAAAAATAAATTGGAAAAACGTAAATAACCTACTGGGTTCTCCTACTATTTTAATGATCCAAATTTCAAAGAAAAAAATAATCCAATCCAAAAGCAAAAGGAGAAAATTGCGTTTTACGTAATTCTTTTTTTCTTTAAAATTCAAGGTAACAGATGAGCTCAGTCCAAATATCGATGCGTTAAATAAAACCAAGCGATTGCAAAGCCTTCGAGCAAAGGATTTCTAATTTTATATGCGTTTTAAGTTTTATGTGAGGAAAAATCGATTATTTGCAAGCGCGGAAATAATGTCATGTTGAAATAACAATGTTTATATATATATATATATATATATATATATGTAAAGGTACAAATTCTGCTTGACAGATTCAAATTCTAATATTTCCATGTTTATTTTATTCTATCAATTTTTCTATTTTGAATTCAATATATTTAATCCATGTTCAGTCTCATTTTAAAGGTAATAATTGATTAAAATGCCTTGTTTGATTTAAATGCTTAACGCACTTTCATTATTAATTGTAAAGTACGTATAATTGTCTGTGCAATTTTCTCAGTTAAATTTAAAAGTCTCCATTCCTTAGTTTCTTGTTGTTCTACAAAACACTGCAAGTAACAGCAGACACAGATAACAGCTGCATCCTTTCTTTCCCCCTCCCCATCAGTGCACGTGTAAGCAAATTTTCGAACCGACAAACTCGGTGGGAATACAATCCTACGCGCTTTGTCGGAGAGACGATCCACGTCGCTTCTTTTGACCAGCGGAAAACGGGTCAAGCAAGATGTTGACCAGATGGAGTTGACACGCCTCTCTTCCTGTCCGGTGTGACAGGTTGGGAACACTAAATTTCTTAAATTCCCCCCTTTTCCCAATTAAAGTTGAAACTCGCTCTTTGGTCAGCGATAAGGATGCCTTGTTCTGATTGGGTAAAATGTGGACAGTCTACGTCATGCTCTACCCACTCAGATTCGACTTGGCGAGATTGGCTTTCCTTGGCTAGAAAAGTTTTAATTCTAACCGTGCCTTTGCCTGTTTTAAAAATTTGGCGGTTTGGCGTTGCTTGGCGATCCTCCCCGGGTGATTCAAAATGGCTGGTGCATGATGGAAACACAGGGAGATTTTGACAGAAATTTGGAGAGAGAGATTCTGGCTGAGAAAGAGGCAGAAAAGAATTGATCATGCCGAGAAAAAGAAAAGGTATTAGAGGAATCCTAACTTGACTGTGCTGATTTTGCGTGAGCTGTAGATGGAAGTTGACTTACGTCCGATGGTACGCCAAGATTCGCTTACACCTGCCCGATGTCAAGGAGCTGACTCGCTTGATTATCCCGACCGTTGGTTCCAGAGTGCAACATTGAAAGGAACTGAATTTTTGGTGAGCAGAAAAGTTAGAGGGAAGATGGCTGAAGTTCGATAGTATGCCGCGACTCGCAATCACCTGCCATATGTCAAGGAGCTGTAGTTTTATCTTCAAAAGAATCCGTGCTGGGAGCGTCAGTCTGCTATGCCGAATTTCCACAGCACAGTAAACGAATGGTTGCCCGCCACACACAAGAATCCATCTGTTGGAGCTGAAAGGGGTGATGTCTTAAAATGAGGTAGCTGTCCAAATGATTCGAAAGGGCCTAAATCCCCAAGGAGTGTCGTCCTGCCAGTAAATAGCCAGCCAGACTCTAAATGATGACCGACCAAGGCCTGTTTGTTTCCCCATGGAGTGCCGCCATGCCAGCAACAGCCAGCCACACCTGTCAGTTAAGTGCTTTTAAAATTTTTGAAATTTAAAAGTTTAAGCCAGAGGTGAATGTCGTAAATTGTTATGTTGTTAAAGAGATTGTTTTTGAAAACTTATTTATTTATACCAGAAAAAATTCGCATGTAAATGTAGTGTATGGATAGTCAAGAATTTTAATGCAATTGTGTAAAAATCTAAAAGAATTGATTTTAAGCTGAGTAATAATACATGATTTAAATTTTACTAAATGTGCAAAGATTGGCTAACAAATAAAAATGGTAAATTTAAAGAATAACTAAAAGCAATGTGTACTAGAGTATATCACAACATATGTCCTATTATTGAAGTGTTTATGTCTTTATTTAATAAGTAAATGCTTACAAGTGGAAGGGGCCTCTCCATATAAAGATGTATTGACTATGTTTTGCATTTTGTAGTGTCATAAATTAGCCAAGATATACTTTTCAATACAATTCAAGATTTTAAATAAATTTGTTATATTATTTCTATTTATGTGTCTGTCATTTACTGTATCTCAAAGCACATTGACTTCATGGGAATTTTGCTGGATCTGAATTTATTCATTGATTTAATTGATAAACCTGGAGGTTATTGCATATTTCAATACACAACGCATAAGTTATGATTCTTTTGGCCATTAACTTTAAAAGGTTTCTATTCGGGTGGTGTTCTGATAAATCTTTGGTTTAAATCAAAATTTCTTTTAAAACCACCACACCACAATAATGGTACAAATAAATTTTAATTCTTTTTAAAATTTTGACTAAAATTATTGTTTTTATTATTTGAAATTATCACAAAAAAGAAAATATTAGAAATCGGAATAAATTGGAAATGCTTTCCGTCAGATCACTTGACGCAAATGTCAAATAGGAATGGTCCTCACAAACTACCAACTATCTTACAACCTAAGAAAATCCTCTTCGGTCGGGTATCCGTAGTTTCCCCTATCCCGTATTTACCCCACAAGAAGTAACCGATTTTATCCCGAGTGCAGAGGTTATAAAAATCGAAATAGTGCCACGCAATTGCTTTAATACATCTTTATATTTGTTATGTGATATAAATCCTTGGTAAAATACATAATAAGCTGCACTAAATATAGTGTTTATAATTGTACTGATTAATAAGAAAGGAAAGTTTTAAAAAACAAAACGTTGCAGAGTTGAGATCATAAAACAAATAAACCTTCACAGACGCAGTGAATTTAACAACAACAACATGAAAACTATGACCATTTCTTTTTCTTCACTAGTGGAAGAATAATTCAGTATTTGTCCACTAGAAAGAAGAATTAATGACGCCAAAATCACAGTATTCGGTTTTAGCTCACTCTCCCCTTTATCACCGTCTTGTTTTTGGACGTCATATTTGTATTTCGTTCCTCATGATAGTTTCTAAAATCAAGTAGATATAATATCGACCATCGAATGAATATAATAAAGCGTGATGATTTTTCCAAAGTCTGGTTACTTGAAAACTTTCCGTTCCCACTCAACAAACAAAATGCTCTTGAGTTAAGATTTCGATATCATCATCTATTCCGTAGTCACATATAATTGGGTATCTTTCAAAAGCGGTTTCTATCCCAATCAATACTGTAGATAAACTTTCTACACCAATTCAATATTTCCTAATGGATTTACAAAAACATTTTTTTACGGTAGTAATCATTCTTTCCCACCAAGCACCTCAAGGAGCTGTGTACTTCGAAGAGATATGATAATTACTTGAATCCTTCAAAAAGTGGAAAATAAATTATTATCATAGATTGTTTATGATTTTTTTGAATGAAGCTATAACGTAGAATGACAAAAGAAATAAAATCTAGGAATATATTTTTAATGATCAGTGTAACAATATAAGACTTTATAGCTTTTTTGCAGGTATAAAGTTTTCTCTGTAAAAAATGGAAAAGTATAAATATCAGCAAAATATCTTAAGAAAAAGTAGCTGAATTATTTTTTAAACTTAACAAACTCTTTTATTATTCCAAGAAAAAGGTAAATTAAGAAGGTAATCATTTTGTGTTTCAGAAATCAGGAACTAAAGGATTCAAAATTCATATATATATATAACAGGCCTAATGACCCCAAGAACATTTCCTTTTCAAATGTTATAAAACTTTGTATTATAACGTCGCTTCACAAGCAACACCACCTATCTCAATTTTCTAAATTTTGCGAGAGGTAGAAAAAACTTAACTTTTCACATCTACTAACGAATATTTTTTTCCATATTTGGTATGAATAAAAGAACACATTTTCATAACAGATGTGAAAATAACCCAGAAATAAACGTTATTGGTTGCGAAAATTTCAGTTTTTAACTCGTCAAGTAAAATTTCGAAAATTGAGATAGGTGCTATTGCTTGTTAAGCGACGATAGCTACATTAAAATAAACGGGGATGGCTAATCCACAAGGTAACCTCTTCCAAACTGACGAAAGATTCACATTCGAGCTTTGTTTATTTCTCTATAAATTCCTATGTGTGGGCTCTCAGCAACACAAAGGAAATACCCCCCGCCACGAGCAGAGCTGATTCAACCTAACGACAATCGAATTGTTAGAGGCTCGCATTGGTGCCACTTCGACGAGGACAGTTTCGGCAGGAATGTTCTTAAATGACCATTGCATGAAGAAAACGCTCAGGAGAATTGGGGCAGAAGGTAGTTAACCTTTGAAAGCTAATATCGGAGATATATTTTAACCTCTCAGAGAGGAACTGCCTTCTATATAAATGTACGAATAACATCGGAAAGGATAATGGTATTTGGTGCCTAAACGTTTGACTTTGATCTTTCTTATATATTTGAAAGGCATAATGACTTCTTAGTTTCACTGTACAATTATTGAGTCAATAAAATGCATCAGTTTAGTTTTATAAGAAAATACACATCAGAAGAATATTAATAAATATTGTAGATTGCGATAGCATTTTTGTTTACTATACACTATATACAAATAAATTTTGCAAAAAGTTTAATGTTTCAAAAAATTAAATTCCTTCAAATGTAAACTGGAAATTTCATTATTTTCTCATTAATTGAAACAAGAAATATTCTTTTCAAAAACATACTTCTTTGTTAAAGTATAGTTAGTTCGAAATCGCAAGGAATTAAATGCATTTGAGCTCTGAAGCAAGCAATGAACAAATATAAAGTAAACCAGGCGATGATGTTATAAATCCAATAGTTTAAAAAAAACATTCGGATTGTATTTAAAAAAACAAGTTGTCTTTGAAAGGAAATGAAGAGATCTGAAGTAAAGACATGTAAATTTACTTCAAGTCAAAAGATTTTAATAGCAAAAAAGCTTGTTAAATCTTTAAGAAAACAATGAATAACTATTTTTCTTTTGTTCCGCATATTTATAAATTTGGTTTCCTATCAGTTGTATAATTTTAGAAATTAAATCGAAATTTTCAGGCTACGTAAAATAGTGCAAATGTACTTTAATTTTTAAGTTTTAATAAAAGTTATGTTTTTCCTGTTTTTTTGTGCAGAAGGTCTGAAAAAAACATGTATTTAATTCTCCTACGTGTAATGTCTTCGATTAATGTTGAACTTATAAGCAATTTTTATTATTTAAATTTTGTTGAAATGAAAAACGTATTGTTTTGTTTGTCTTGATCGAAAAGGTATTTAATTAAATAAAAAAATAACTTGAATATGCTTTATTTATCCCCATTAGTTTTTTTTTAGTATGATTGTTTATTGGAGTCAGTGGGAGGAAAAATTATTTTTTTAGAGTTTTTGGATTTCAACAAGTCGTGCTTAGAAGAGAAAATGAAGTTGTAAATTATTTCTTTTATTGAAAGCAATATTCTGAAAAAATAGCTTCGGTCATAGAAATGTTTATTTATTTATTTTTTTATTCTCCGAAATTCATATTGGATTTATTCTTTTTAAAAATTTATTTAAACAATTTACGATTTCCTTTTTTATCAGGTTTGGACGAAAAGCTAATACCCTTGTTTAAAAACACATTAATAAATTTAAAAAACAGCAAGTATTTTCATAAAAAAGTTGGAATGATTCACTTCAGAATAAGTTAATTAAAATAAAGTTAATTAAATTTAAACAGATGGAAATATTTATTTGTCTGGGTATTAACAAACGTTTTTAGTATATGTTGGGCAGAAAAAAAATTATATTGCATGCTTCTGTTTGTTTAAAAAAGAATCCCTTCAAAAAAATATTTAACTTTTGTTTGAAAAATCATGTATTGTTTGAAAAGGAAATTCCTTTCAAGTATTTTTATTCGTCTATTTAATTCTGTCTTCGATGTTGAACACGATTATAAAAAAATTTGAAACAATATGAGCTTAAAAATTTGAAATGTTTTGCACTTCTTGATTTTCGCATTGATGTAGAAAACAATTAGAGTACGCTTGGGTATGTTGTAATCACAGCTAAACAGATTAATTGAATTATTTTCTTTTTATGTCATTTCCAGATATTTTAAAAATAACACATATGCTATCTATCTTCTTTATTGCTAAAAGACAGCAAATAGTATTTTACAAAGAGCTTAAAAACAATCAACTAGAAAAATTAGAATAAATTTTTAAATAAAATAAAATTTTAACTTAAACTTTAAACAGGAAGAACGAAAATTTATTTATAAACAATAAAATTTAGGGAATAAAATTTAGAAAATAAAATTTAAACAAACAAATTTTAACAAGTATTTTACCAGCATAACAAATCAGATCAGACGTGAAGATTCGCGATATGCATTTTAAGGAATCTCTGAATTCACTTAAGCAAATCTGTTAAGCATCGTATTTTTCTTCCATTCTATTTTTATATTAGTATGTTATTCTTGGTATTAGCTTCCTTGCAGTGCTTTAACTTATAGCATTACTGCTCGGTGGTGCTAGATTTTTCTTGCAATTTCTTACTATGTCTTTATTCTATTTCCTGGCTCTGACGAGAAGGTTGGTGAGGAATTGAGAATCATAGGAGGTTTATTTTATTATAAAAAGATAAGTCGAGACAGGTCGAGTTTATTATAAAAAGATAGAAGACGTCAACACAGTCATATTTATTTAAACCATATCTTTTCTCCGCGACTTGCTCTCTGTTTCGTACTTCTTCCCCTCTCAGCAAATGCACTCGTCTGTCTGAGTTCAAAGGTCAGTCGCCACCTCATCACAACCACAGAATAATTTTAACGCCCGCACTGACAGGAGGAATCTAATTTTTCTGCTGATTGTCGCCGCCTTTTCGGTACACTTTTGTGATCGCACTCCTGTAACATGCAGGTTTTATTATTTTTACTACCGCTGCTTGTTTCATGTAAAAGATTGTAAATATAGAACATAATTTGAACCGGTTTCTTTTATTTGAATTTATACAAACACCAATGTCCACGATCTTCGGAAAGATATCTTCCAGATTAAAGGTTCCCGTATTTAAATAAAGCATTAGCAATCTCTTGCAGGAAAACCGCGACACGCCGCAAATCCACAAGTAACGGATCGTTAAACATTAAATAAACTGTATATTCAAATTTTGAATCAAAATTAAAATGTGCCACAATATTTTATTGCATATCCATTGAAAAAATTCCCATTTGGTAATAAAAGCATCATTTGGAATAAATGTATTACATTACATGTTTTGTTTGCCATGAGAAGCACAAATTATAACTTCTTGGAAAAAAATTGTCATTATTTAAAAGATTGATAATCGAGCCTATATACCTCTGTTTACTCACCCACTATCAGCAAGGTTAAATATCAATGGAATGGAAGCCCGTTTATATTCTTCTAAAAAACAGTTTTTAAGATTCAGTAAATAGTTTTTCTTTGTAAATGAGTTATTTATACAACCTACACCAAAGTTTATGTTTAATTGGTATTTTCTGTGTCGGATATATTTTGTTTCTTATATTCGAATGAGGAAAAAGAAATTGCAAATGTAAGTAATAGTTTACAGTAATAAAATGGATGAGAAAATACCAGTCATATTAGAAATGGACGGAATATCCCAAAAACTATGGGATTTGTATGGGAATTTCCCCGTTTCCTGCAATAAGACGATCATAAAAGAATATTCAATAAAATAGAACACATTGTATTTTTTTAAAAAACATAGAGACCCAATAAGGAAGAAAAAAAGTAGGCTATTTTTATCAGAAGTTATGAAAATCTAATCTTAACTTTGGAAAATATTACGATAAAAGATGCTTAGGTCAGAAATTTTCTTTTGTCATTAAAACTAAAAATAGTTAATTCAATTAGTTAATTAAAATAGTTAAATAGTCATTAATAGTAAGTAATGAGGGTAAAATGAAACATAACATCTGGAATATTTCGATTATTTTTTTTAAAAAATATTCTCATTTCGAATTATTCAGTACATTGATATTATTTGTAGTTGATGTGTCCTAATCAGGAATTAACTTTCCTAATCAGGACAATTTTTAAATGTTCTAAGTCTGATCGAAATCTTTGTTCATTTAATTTCTAAGATTTAATATGCGCGGCAAAATCTTCAATTTCAAAGTTCGTTGAAGAGAAAGAAACTCAGCATCATCTCACTCGGAAGATATTTCTTTCAACATAATTATTTCAAAAGAAACATGAATTAATTATTTGTAAGGATAGCTTTATATATTAAAAAATAAACTTAATAACTATACTCAATATTTCCAATGAGAATACCCATTTTTGATGTCATAAATATATATGAGCCTTCAAATAATTTTCTTATAAATGCTTTGAAAATTTCTATCGTTATATCTGAAGATATTGAACAGTTCTATAAAGGTGTTATCTTCAAAAATTGATAAGAAATGCTTCATAAATCCTTAGTAAGCTATTTAATACATTTTGCTGACATTAGGGCCGCTGTGGCCTAGTTGTAAGGTTTCCGCTTTGGAGACGGAGGGTTCCAGGTTCGACACCGGATTTCATTGTAGACCCGCCGTGCATGTGGTTCTGTTGCACGCTAAATCAGAAGGAGGGCGAAAAACGTCCTCCACTTGGTGCGGTGAAAAAAATACCCACACTGGCCCGTGTAGGGTCTTAGCTCAGCGATACTAAACTATGAAGGACTCACCAGACGCAGCAATATTAGGATATTAATTTTTTAATTAAAATTCTTGATTAATGGAATTTATACAAGAATGTACAAATTAATATCAGATCAAACAATTCCGCTTACTCAGGACGAGATAGCATAAAACAAGTCAAAACGAAATCTGGATACAATTCGCAGATTTGTCACGAGTTCACTCGAGGTAATGTAGAAAGTTCTAAAAGTTCTACTCTAGGCGAGTATAAGTTCGATGTCCGGAATAATAATCTGAGGGATTACGCCGCTCAGATATCTA
>BGPR01024794.1:5129-22885 GCA_013235015.1 Araneus ventricosus | reverse complement strand
CTGTTGTACTTCGTTCAGTTACGCTTGTGCTTTTTTGACTTTTATCAAGTTTTATTTTTTTACACAAAAAAATTAATTTTGAACTATATATCTGTGCATCTTTAGTATCAAAGAATCGTGGGTAAGCTCGGTATGTCAAATATCTCCATATTCTAAGTAAATTTAAGGAAAAAGGAACATGTCAGTCAGGAAATATTGGTTTTTTAAAAAAGAATCTTTCACAAGGGGAAAACCATTTGTTAATTTATTGTGTGAAGATACTTTTTTTGAAATGAAATTCTTGGAAAAGATATTTAATTTGAAATAGAGAAGATTTAAGCTAACATATTTGTTTATAATATTAGTTATATCTTTATTGAGAAAAAAAATCATACGAAAATTTTTCTCACTCAAGTTAAAGCATTTTGGTGATCTCTACCATTTCGCCTGCAGCTATTATATACTAGGATTTGTAACTAGTTTTTTAAGTACGGTTCCAAGTTGGCATCAATAATTTGGCTTCTAAATTTACAATGAATAAATTCACATTACAAAATTATTGCTTACATAAGTAAGTAAACCCATATACAGTGGAAAGACAAATTGAACATATGTGTTTTAAGCTGGACATTCCAGACAACACCATTCCACACCATTTGGAGGGCTGGGCTAAAGAGGATTTCAATTTTATGCCAATCCATTTAGTCAACGGGTTGAACTGCACCAACCACAAATCCCGCCGCCCTATAAGAGCATCAGATCCTAGGGCTACTGTGTCTACTCCTCCCCTCCACTTTCAAAATAGGTCCCCCAACCCTGACTCCCACCCATACTGCCCCTCCCAAACGGGTGGTTTTTGCTTTTTGGAGAGAGTATCCTCTCTTCCCTTGAGAATCGTATTTCTTGCTGACCCAATGTCACAATGGAAAAAAATTGTATAATGTTTAGTTTCCAAGCTTTTCCCTAGACTACACCAGTTCCGATTGGATTTTTGCATTGATGAAGGGTTTTTGAACATTGTATGTCAAATGGAGTGGAACAGCGTCCTCATGAATGTCCCATTTTATAAATGAGAGATCAGATTGTGCATTTGAGGAAAAATTGTATCTTATGTACAAGTCTTTTAATTGGTGTCTAAAAATAGCTTGTCTTGATGGCACCTTCTAAAATATTGCAGTAGACTCTCGGTAATCTGACCGATATCAGGCCATAGGACTGAGCTAGATTAATGAAAGTGCCGGATTAGTGGAGGTTCGTTTAAAAAAATGCATTTAAATAGCAAATCCTCCTTTAAAATCAATATTAATTATACAGAATTATACTATTTATAATAAATATTACAAAATATAATTCAAAATTTGAGCAGTAGTCTATTGTTTATGTTACGCCAAGGTTACTGGCATCCACATGTAATGACTAGTTTTTCCTTTAACTCCCCATTCCCCCTGCTGAAAATGCGGGACTATAAGAAGTGCCTGATTGGTGCAGTGCTAGATAACAAATATTCTTCTGTACATCATTTGGGCATTTCATTGTTAAATTCATTTATCAAAGTGTTATATTTTGTTTGTGAAATATGCATATATATTTTACTTTATTTTATTATTTGTTTAATAGTTTATTTTGTTGCGTAATTTGTTTTAATTGAATGGTATACATATTATTAGCTTTGAAATTGATGCTATAATAAAGACAGTTGGAAAATTAAAATGATATTTTTCACATTTAACTTCATTTGATGTATTTGTTAGGAGATAATGGATAATGCTCCATTCTAAGAAAATGTTATGTGTGCTCATGGTGTTTCAAAGTTTAATGATACTTATAAAAGAAACAAAATCACCATTATGTGGATGGTATCATTTTAAAATTTTAAAAATGAAACTATAAGTGTTTTATGTTCAATTTTACTTCAGAGCTATGTGTGCCTCATATATGTATCTAAAGAGCTGCAGTTTGCAGACTCTTGGTTTAGTGTGTTTATCTTATGGGATATTTTTATAGGAAAATCATGCTAATAAAATTATTTTTTTTATGTTATTTAGTTTACTGGCAGAGTGAATGAGGTTTTGAATAGTAGTGATGAAAACTTTGTGAAATTGTACGAGAAGTTGAACGATGAATTTGAAAAGTATCAGGAAAAACTATTCTTCGTTCATGCTTCATTAGAAAATCCTGATGTGGAAGACACCATCAATCAGGTAACTGTTGTATTATACTTTTTAAATGAAGAAAATGTGTCTGAAATGTGCATTCTGCTAGAGTAATTCAGATTAACTTTGAAATATAAATATGAAAATTACATGCTACCTGAACAAGAGATATTTTATCTTATATGCATAATCTTTTAAATTCCCACATGAAAATTAAAACAGAAGAAAGATTAAGAAAGCTTTACTTTCTGTTTAAAATGTGAAGCAAAATACAGCTTGTAAACCTTTCAGAAAAAGACGAATAGGACACTCAGTATGAAATATTATTTAATGAAACATTTGTAAATTTATTTAAAAGTTTCATTTTTTAATGCAGTTTAGACAATCTTTTTTTTTGTGTTAAAATAGTAGGCTTTATTTTTAGTTGGGTTATTTTTAATATTTTTTTTTTTAAAATGCAATAAAAAATTGGAATGAAATTAAATAGGTGTCATATGTTTGGCAGTGGACATGCATAAACTAAAACATATCGTAGAAAGGTGCTGTAATTTGATAGATAAACACAGAAAATTTATATCATAAATAATATGATCACATATTAGCAGATGTACTTAACTGTGATAATTTTATTAGATATAATATTTGTAACATAATAAATATTTTTTTAGATACAGGCAATTCCAATATAACACAGCTCAAGAATAAAAGAAAACCTCAAATAATATCTGACAATATAAGAGACTTTATGAGTAAGAAAAAAAGGAAAGAAAGGAAATGCAAATTTAAGAGAGGAAAACAGATCAATGAAGCAAATTTTGGTGAATTTGGATTATGCCAGTATAATGTAGCATGTGCTACCACAACAGAAATAACCAGCGAGAGTGGTTTTCCCTAAATTTCTCATATACTCCCTAACAAAGGTGCCATCCCCCTTCCCCTGCTTAAAATTTGTATACCTCTGGCAAGACCCCGACTGCCACAAGTACTCAGATTTATATTGCCCTCAGAAACCGCAGCAAGGCGAAAGGATGACAATACAAGTTGTTGGAGCAAACCAAGATTTCACCGAAATATCTGCTAATTTAATTAAAGTTTCACCTTATAAAAATGTAAAAATTGTTCAACTTGTTAATTCAAAATTGTTAAGTAAACATACTTCTGAGTCCATGACTCAACAGAAAGTAGTTTAAATCGAGATACAACACTGCTTTTACAAAATTGAAAATAGATGTTTATTTACAAACACTTTTTATTCGTCAATTTTATATCTGAACTAAAACTGGAATAGAAAATGCCAGGTTCACAACTCTTAAAACAAAAATATAAATACAGCAATGTGTACTTTATCAGTGCTGTCAATTGTGTGAACCCAACACAAGTGGAAGTAAAAAAAAAAAAAAAAAGGGTGCCACTACACAGTATAGCACATTTTATACATTGTAGTATGATGTCGAAAACTGAATATGAATTTTGAATGCCTTTTTCTCTACTGATTGAAACCAAAATTTCATACAGATCTACAATTTGGGTTACCAAGACCACATCCCAAATTTCATTTATCTAAGTCATTGTGTTTTGGAGTTATCATGTTCACATTTATGTAAATATGCAGCCTGTTAATGGATTAGGTCCAAAATTTGACAATTCTGATGATAAAACTGTGCACTGAATTTTATCCATCTGGCTATTTAAGTTTCTGAGTTATCGTGTTCACATGAACACGGACAGACAGACAACTTCCTATGGATGGATTTTGTCCAAAATTTGATAGCAGTCTACAAATTTGGTGTTAAGACCACAAACATTATTTAAGTTGCCGTGATCGCAGCAGATAGACTTAATTCCAAAATTGTGTTTTTTGGAACTCGGGAAGGTCTAAAATTTGGAGATCGTCAAAATCTCTCGATCAAATTTTTTGATGATTACTTTGTTTCCTTTGTATAATAAGAAAGTAAAAAGTTAAACACTTTACTGCAAATAATAGTAATAATAATAATAATAATAATAATAAAATGCCTAGACTTAGCCAGACCTTTGGATCTATATTTCTTGACTGAATTCCTTGTATTGAAAGGAGCTTCATGTTTAGGCTATATCTGTTATATATTAGCCCATATAATAAAATTTATAAAGACCTGAGAGCAAAAAGCAGGCAATCTGAAATAACAGATAGAGTTTCAATAGTCCAAAACAGTAACAGAACAGCTTGCAATGTCAGACATCACTTGGAAGTTATTGTAAGAATCTCTAGTTCCCAATTCTTTGATGACTATCCAATTCAAAGCTAAAATGAGCTTAAAGAACTTTCAAGGGAAATCTATTATATAATATTCTCCAATAGGCATGAAAGAAGTTTCTATTATTTTTTGTCTCTAAACTAAAAATATTTTTGTGAACTTTTGTTCAGGAAACAAATTAAAGCAGAAATTTGTGAATGTTACCAGACAAATTATGTGTTCGGTTTTCAGCTAACAATAGGTCTATTCTAATCATAGTAAGCACTGAAAAGCTGGTGTTGCCACTGTAAAAATGATGCTTTGCGAAAGGGATTTATTACCCTGAGAGATTACAAAGTAAAATAAATAAATAAATAAGAAGAATTTGTCTATGATTAACCCTTTCGCTACCAGGGTCTCCTGGCAAAAACGTCCACCATGGCCCATGATGTTTATGACATATATTGGAATAGATTTTACACCTGCCACATATATGTGACCTTGGGCTTTGGTAAGAAACACATTATATATATGACGGTTGGTAGTTCACGAGGTAATTATCAGTCATTATAGAAATATCTTTAAGTAAAAATGAAAATGGAGAAATATTTACGAAAACATCTTGTAATATTATGTAGTAGTTAAAATTCTTAATTTAAGTAAAGTGTCCCTCATGGAATTGTTTAACTTACATAAATCTACCTTCAAAATAAGAATAGACGTTTTTTAAAAGTTTTCTTTTCTGTACCAGCTCTGTTCAGTTTTCTCTTTTGTTTTTAATGTTATACTTTCTAACTTAAATAAAATGCTTATTTAATTAAAGATCTTTGTCTTGGTTTATATTTTGTTCCCTTGTTTCATAAAATAAGCATACATTTATGCGTGAAGTTCATTTTATCTTTTATTTAAATACACATATTTTCTAAAGCATTTTTAATACTACCTAGGTGTCTGAAGAGGATACAGATCAACAAACTGTTGCAGTAAATACATTTGAACAAGTGTCTCAAACATCTTGTCCTCAAAGTGCTTCAGGACAAACACATGGCAATCTTGTTATGCCTTCACAAGCTTCATCTTTATCATCTTCATCTTTTTGTTCTCTTCAAGATGTTTGTGATGCTGTTCCATCACCTTCATTGCTAGAAAAGAATAGTGCTGCTAACGTTCATTGTGATGCATCTGTCCAATCTAGCAAAAATTTACAAAATGTTGAAGCTAAACTATTAAAATCGTCTGAGCTTCAACAAGACTCTTCACAATCTTTGTCCAGAAATTCATTTTATTCTCTTTCATCTAATATATGTGCCATTAAACCACCAAGTGTGTCTTCAAGCATAACAGACTCATTGAATTTTGATACTCCTGAGAATGATAAACATTTACTTGCCCAAAGTGTGACTTATCAAAGTGCTTCAGTTTCATCTAGGCCAGCTTTAATATTACCATCATCTATTTCGATACCTTCTGTTATATCTGCAACTTTGACACATGTAATAAATCCTGGTGATTTTTGGATGCAACTGGAAAATTCAAAAGGATATGTTCTTACATTTCCTTCGTAAGTATAATTTTTGTACTTGTTTTCTAATAAATTATTAATTTTTTATACCTTCTTAGCTATTACCTTTTAAATGTTAGGTTTGTACTAAAATTTTTGACAAATAGTTTTAAAATGTATTGTGATATGCAATAATATTATTTACTAGAAGACTTCCAAGAATTGCATTAGTTTCGCTTGCTAACTATCAGTGTACATAAATGTAGCATTCTCAAGTTATTGGTGAAACTGAAGAAACTCAAGATTTAGAAAAAGAAAAAAAAATTTTTTTAGCAAAACCAGAAACAGAAGACATATTCTAGTCTGATGACCAATGAATATTTCCATTGCAGATTAAACTTAGTTTTAAATTTGTATACAATTGATCTTAAATCTTTTTTTGGGAAATAAATTTAATTTATTGCATCACTTCTAGTAATTTTATTTGTAACCATTCTCGCAGTTCTAGAGATTTAGTGTCTTGCTAAGTCTTATATTTATCTAAACATGTTCCTGAAATTGGAGGAGTAGGGGTGGGGATTGTAAACCATAGCATTTTGTGGCAAAAAAGCAAAATAAAATGTATTAGAAACGGCTTTTCTCTCAATAAATGTTAATGCCTGATATTGTTGAGAAAAATATCTTAAAAGTTAAAACAAGAGATTTAAATTCAGAAGCCATGAATCTGTTGCAGTACTTTTAATGTTTTTGAATACATGAATACTTAAAATATTTTCTCATAACTGTTGTAGACTGGAGACAAAAAGGATTTTTTCTCATTGTATTTTTATTGATATTTGCTTTTCCTAAAAAAGTAGTGATATATGGCAAGTTAAATAAATCCTTTCAGTGAGATAGAATTTCTTGAGATGTAGCTATTTATAAGCGTTCCTTCCCTTTCCCCACACACACTATAGCACATTCTCTGCTATTGATTCATTATTTTGTTTCCATCCGTATGCTTTTTAAATTATACATAAATGTTTGGTGATCATTAGGGTGGATCGAAAATTCAAAATGTGGATAAAATAATCGGCATAGGGTGCAAAAGTTGTCTTTTAAGTGTACTAGCATATATGTAAAATTTTTTCAACTTTGTTTAATATCTTCCGGTGCCCCAAAATGCTTAAATATTTACAAAAAAAACATTTTTTATGCAAATTTCGAATTTAAAATCAAAAATTAAAAATGTGTTAAAGAAATGATTTTACAAGGAGAAACATAGAGGAGAGGGCGAAGGAATGATAAAAAATATCAACAAAAATTGGAAAATTATCGTACTGAAAAAATATTGTGTTTGTTTGATATCACATTTTGTAAGTGTACAAATTTCGATACATGTAAATTTCAAAAAGACATGAACATTCCATTTGCTGAACGATTGTTTATAAAAGATCGAATATTAAAAAAGAAAATGGTTATTGGAGAAGTGGAAGTAATTGCTACTGAAAAAAAGAGAAAAGGAAAAAAGAAAACAGATGGAAGACAAAAGAATGAAACATAAAATGCTTAAAACTCATGCTGCTCATGCTCAATCAATGGAGCTACTTGAGCTCAACACTATGTCTTCGTCCTTGTATACAGATACGGATGTAATTATCTTGGAATATCAATCATAAAATCGTTTAGATTTCCTTACCTTAGCAATGGAATGTGATCGATACGGAGTTTCAGATAGAACAGCTACTTCATTTGCCAGTGCTGTTCTACAAGACATTGGAATTGTACATGAAGGCGAGGCTTCGCATGTGGTAAATCGCAATAAAATTCGTAGACAGAGTAAAAAGCTTTAAAATGCAGTTGCAAAGTCTACTAAGTTAACAGTGTCTTGGTATCTTTTAACCGGATTATATTTCGATGGGAGGAAAGACAACACAAAAGTGCTAATTAAGAAGGACACCAGGTACTACCCAAAGACCACGAAAGAGGAGCATTACACTCCTGTAAACGAACCTACCTGTGTATATCGGACATGTTACTGCTACAACAGGAGGAGCTAAAGCCATAAAAGAAGCAATACTCAATTTTTTGGAACACATAATATGCGATTAAATGGGCTAACAGTAATTGGATGCGATGGAACAAATGTTAATACTGGGCACAAGGGAGGTATTATTCGCTTGATGGAACTTGCCTCAATAGACCATTACAATGGTGAATTTGTTTGCTTCAAACAAATGAGTTATCCCTCCGTCATCTACTAAATTCTTTGCATGGGCAACAGCTGGTCCTAAAGAATTTTGTCGACCACTTGGTAAAGCAATCAAAACCTACGAGGTGCTACCTATAGCTCCTTTTTCTTCAATAAATGTGGAGAATATGCCACATAATATAGATAGAATGGTTCTCAGCAATGATCAGCAATATCTATATGATATTTGTCTAGCGATATCACGCGGTGAATGTTATTCTGACCTGGCATTAAGAAAGTCTGGTCCAGTTGTTCACTCAAGGTGGCTAACAATTGCAGGTAGAATTTTAAGGTTGTATGTGGTCACAGAAAAACCATCTGACAATCTTATTATTCTTGTAACATATATTATGAAGGTATATGCAACCTGTATGGTTCCATGTCAAGACAAAGCCCTCCATAACAGAAGGAGCGCTGCATATTTGGAGACTTATTTCATTTTTTAGATATTTGGAACCCAATTTAAGAAATATAGTACACACTTTTATTCAACGAAATAGCTTCTTTTGTCATCCAGAAACTTTGCTATTGTCAATTCTCACAGATAACAGAGAGAATATAAGGTCTTTAGTACTACGAAAATTAATTTGTGCTAGAAATGAAAACAGAGGATCATCAGAATAAGAATTTTTCAAGTACCAAAAATAGACTTTAAAGCAAAGAATTTTTTTGCACTTATTAACTGGCAACGAGTTGAACATTTGAACCACCTCTTTTGATGAATGTGTCATTTAAATAAATAGAGGACATGGTAAAAGTTAGACGGAGGAATGGTCAAAATATCCATGCCATACCCAAGCTGTAGAAAGGTGTTTTCTGATAGTGTTTGAAGCGTCGGAAAGTGTATATGGATAAGAGAAGAGACACGGCTTCATATTGAATAGGATACAATCAAGAAACCTTATCAAGCATTATAATACCAAGAAGGATTACATCCTTTAGAAATATGTAAATCTTCAGACTAATAGAATTAAAAAATCTATGATTAAGTTCACTTTTTATAAGTTTTGTGATTTATTGCTTTGACTATTAAATTTATACTTCATATATTATTATAAAATTATAATTATTTATAAGTTTACACTTTAATACTTGAATAATCTGCCAATTTTTCAAATATTTTTCATTAATTCACAATTTTTAATAGATATTTGTAAAAATGTCAATTTTTAACTTTTTGGGGGGCTTTCGGGCCACCAGAAGATATGAATGAACTTTAATAATAATAAATCAACGCAAACTAATATACCCAGAATAAAACTTTCTTACCTGGCGCTAAAGGAAATTTTGAAAATATTTTTTTATAAATTTCCCCCCAAAAATATCATTTTTAACTATTTTTGGGGCACTGGAAGATATAAATGGATTTCAATAAAAAAATATATGTAAACTAATATACCTAAGGCACAACTTTTCCACCCCATGCCAAAAATAATTTCAAAACAAAACAAAAAAAAAATTGTAAATTTTCATAAATTCAATTTTTAACTATTTTTGAGGCGCTTGGGGCACCGGAAGATATAAATGAATTTCAATAAAAAAAATTATATAAACTAATATACTTAAGACACAACTTTTCCGCCCCATGCCAAAAAGAATTTCAAAAAAAATTTTTTTTTCTTATACTTTTCGATCCACCCTAGAGATCATGCTGTTAAGACCTCTTCAACAAAATATGACAAACTAGATTTAAGACTATGAATTCGATTTAATTTTCATTACTGCTTTGTAAGAACTTTTATTAAAATATACTTCAAATATTTTATATGTCTCAGTAAATCATTTTGATGTTTTTGTAATCTGTTTTTTGTAATGATGTGTTTTTCTCTAGTGTGTTTTTTTCTAGTACAATCTCTTTTTCAATTTAAACTTATTATTAATTCATTTTTCAATTTAAACTTTTTATTAATTCATAATTGTTATGTTTGTATGCTTTGTAATTGTTCACATGACTGAATGTTTAAAATTATAATGGCTATTGTTTAGTGAGATTGACTACATATGCATAGTTTAAGAAGCAAGCATATCAAGCTCAAAGGCTAATAAGAGCCAAACGAAGCTCTTAGTTCATGTAGGTTTGAGGGAAAATTTTTGAAAAATGAAAACATGTTTATTTTTAAGGAATGCTATACAAGAAAATGAGGGGAGAGCACATTTAAAAACAAATAATGGTTTCATCCCTAGATTTCAAATCTTATATCAGTAATCATATTTCTTAAATTGGTATAAATCTTGTCAGCAGCAATTACTGTAATGATTGACTCAAGGTGTAGTTTTAGATCTTGTAAATTTTCTTTCAAGAAGTAAATGTTTTATTACATTCTGTTTCATTTTGTGAAGATAATTCTTTTTAACTGTTTCTCATAACATAATGTACAGTTTTCATTTTAAAGTGCTACATCTATTGAAACTTTTAGTAATATAGTGTTAGTAATGCAGCCTTTAAAATTCTTAGGTCCCTGATTGCTGACACAAATCCACCATCCTGTATACAACCTGGAGATTACTGTCTTGCACCCTTCAAGACAAATCCTGTTTATTATCGAGCTAAAATTATGACTGAAATTTCAGGTTTGTTAGTATTTCAGTTTATTAATTATAGACTGTGTTCATTTTTAATACAAATGTATTTCTTCATTTTTATGAAAACTGAAAATCCTTTTTAATGAGTTGTGATTTTATGACCAATATCTATCTTTTTATCCCTTTTCATTTCTTATCCTTTTTTTCTTTATTATTGATTGCATAATTTTTTCCACAGTGATTTGTCATCCTTTGTGTCACATACACACATGCATGCATACTCAATTCACACACGTACTCATTACAACTGTGTGAATTCAATTTCGATTAAAAGAATATTTCATAGTTGGCAGTTTTATCATAACATTTGTGTGTGTTTGGTTAAATAGTACAACAGTTATTGCAACAAGGAGATAATATAAAGAAAATTAATATAACATAAAAGGGGTTTTTAATTAATCCTATATTAACAAATTGCCTATTTCAGAATTAATTTACAGGTTGGAATTTTTTTTCATTATATGGATCATTTATAATTTCAGAAGATCATACAGTTGAAGTATTTTTTATTGATCACGGCTCGACTCACAGTGTTCCTATATGGGACTTGCGACCTTTGCTAGAAGATTTGTTTAAGATTCCTATGCAGGCTGTACACTGTTGTCTGTCGGATGTAAGTTCAAACTTGATTCTCTCCTATTTATTGTTTGTGTAATATCATTATCATGATAATAATTTATTTTGAAAAAAAAATAAAGTTTTGCCAAGTAAACAAATCATCATGGATTTTTGTCAAAGATAATGATTCTCCTCTAGTACACTTTTTTAGCCTGTTGATAATCGATTTAATGAATACCTATGGAATAAACTCTTTTGATAAATCAGTGGAACAGTTATCTAAAATATATTTTCAATTATTTGCTACTGCTTATCGCAACTATACAATTACTAACTGCTTTTGCCTCTAAAAAAGACATCAAATTCACTACGCATAAGAAGTAAACTTGGAAAAAAATTAGTCTCATGGATTCTTAGCTTTGTGATTCCAGCATCATGTCCACGATGTCGGTTTTACCAAAAGATAATTTGTTTGTTTAAAACATTAAATCAGGTAATTTAATTTGTTTTATTTTGATGTAGTTAGAATTTTCAAGAGAAAGATACAAACATGTGTATTTTTTTCATTATCTGGCTGTGGCTTAAAATTATGTTTCCAATAGATGTTATAGCTTGCAATGGAATATAAATTAACCCTATAAAAAAACCTTTACTGAAAGGTAACTGGCATGGGAAATGACAGTTATTCTTGCCATTTGAGACTTACAACTTCTGTCAATTTCATTTTGCAGCATTCACAAATGATTTTTATAAATTTTTCAACTGGGATTGTCCTCAATTCCTAGAAATGTACAATGCATTAATGTTAATTAATTGATTGTAGTTTTTAAAATTTTTGTGAAAAATTCTTTTTTTACTTCTATATCTGCATTATAGGCAATGAATCTTTTACCAAACAATTAGTAAAATAAAAATATGAAACAATTTTTTTTTACGTTGATAAAATGAATTTTATGTTTAATTTGTTCTTATTCTATGAAACGAATATAATAAATGCAGCATTTAGTTCTTTCTGAATTAAAATAAGTGATTAAGTGAATTAATCACTAATTAATTAATAAGTCAGTAAGTTCATTTATTGCCATTAGCTTTCACGTTTTGTAGTTTTTAATATTAAGTCTTATTTTTATTACAATTTTCTAACCTTCATTTCATGAAAATTTTTTGCTTTGGGGGGAGAAATTATGAGTTTGTGTCATATGAAATAACTACTTTTTTCAGGTTATACCTTTTAATGGAATTTGGACTCAGTCGTCTGTTGATAAGCTTAAAGAGTTTCAAAATAATACACTTGAGACTCATGTTAAAAGTTTAAAAAGTTCTGAAACAGGCTACAAATATGCAGTTCAATTGATTGCGAAGATATCTGCACGTTTTAGTGAAGATTTTTCATGTGATATAGCCCAAGCTCTTTGTATTGATGGCTTAGCTACATTTGAAGAGGTATGAAATTTATTTGTGTACTAAAATTTTTAATATTATATTTTAATGAATCTTGCATATTAAACTTAAGCTTGAAAGTTTCTTTAGTAGTCGCCCCCCACAATCAAATTATTTATTCTTATTCCAAGAACAGTTAATTTGCGTCCCTCGTTCTTTTGTTTCAGATGTAATTTTGTCATTCAACAGGCAATAGATTTTACGTGGTGAAAAATCTGCTTTTAATAGACAGTAATAAAAATTGATGTACAATAAAATATTCTAAATTTTCTTCTGGTTCTGACAGTGCCGTAGATGCATCTCTAATCTTAAATTTTTGCTGTGTGTAAAGAATGTCTTTCATTTCCAACGCAGAGTGAAGTATGCGCTGAAACATGCTGATTAATATAATTATATTATACTAGAACATAGAATTGAGCAATAGGAGTGTTTTGCTCAAAATTTATTATGCTTGTAATACAATTGAACCTCTATATATCAAACATGAAAGTCCCTAGAAAAATTTTTGATATATAGAAATTTCAATATACAGAAATACATATTGCTAATATTTCTTCATTTTCTTACTAAAAACAACTATACATAGTTAATTTTTTAGGGTTAAAGAGGACTTAAAAAATTAAATAACCCAAGAAATTTATTTAAAAAAACGTACAAATATGAAAGTAATTTGCAAGTTTACTTTTAATTTGCTAAAAATGCTTGTTCATTTACAAAAAATGAAACTGAATATTTATTTTTGGACAAAGAAGTCCCTAATATCTTTTGGTACATAATCATTTCCTGAAGTTGTTTCCAAATAATATCCACTTTTATTAGAGAGGTAATATTTCTTCAGGATTGTTAGTAATAGGCATGTCAGGCAGTTTGGAAAACTGTCATTTTTCTAGATGGTTTTTCAATTAATTCTTCCTCATTGTCATGATAGTCTTTGGGTTCATCTTGTTTGCCCAATATATCCTGATTGGTGCGATAATTAGCCACGATTAATGTATGTGTAAAAATTACTCAAATTTTATACAGTTTCTTTTGAACAAATCCATGGGCTTTCTTTGACTCTATTATCTATCCATAATTTTTATGTGAAAATTGTTCAATACATAGAAATTTTATTTGTTATACAAAAACTGTTTTTCTAATGAAATTCCAGATTCTTGGAAAAAAAATGACGTATAGATTTTCAGTATCTGTTAGTTTGATGTATGGGGGTTTGATTTTGCTTAGTACTAACTGATAATATTTAAAGTACTATTTGAATATAAATGTTACTTTTCTTTTTTAAGAAGTTAATGTAATGCTGAAATAAATATTGCTATATACATGATGTCTAAAGTATGAATGATTTGTGATATATTTTTAATATTTATTGTAATTGAAATTACTCGGATCTCTTTATGTTGATGCAACAGCCTTATTATCAAAGGATATGCTTGAATGTAAAATATTATTTTCTAAAACTGCATGTTTTTAAATTTTTGAATTACTCTTTTTCTAATTTTTGTCATAATATTTATATTTAGATGAGCTTTCCTATGCAGGAATCTGCAAGCGATATGTCTAATCAAAGAAGTTGTGATTCAGGAGTGAGTGTCACTTCTAACCAACGAGCAAGTCCATGCACACCCATGCTTTATAACAGTTCTGATGGGCTAGTCAATTGTAGTGTTTCATTTGAACCTCGAAATAATTTACCAAAGGAAGCTTTAACATCTGGACATCATATAGCAACTGATGTTTGTACAGTTAATGGAACTCCAGATCTGATATCATTTGATAGCGAGGAGGGCATGAGTTACCCATCTGCAAGAAATACTAGTAAAAATACACTAATTGGGAAATGTTTAAGAACTGTTGACTGTAATTGTGAACTGCATTTGGAAGTTCCACCTCCATCAATTATGTTTGTGGAAAAGGACATGATGTTAGTCATGCTTTGCCATATTGTCAATCCCAATGAGTTTTATGTTAATTTGGCGATGCCGGATAGCATCAGTTTAGATGATCTTCGAGACCAAATGACCTCTACGTATGAATCAGCAAATCTGAAATCCAGTTCTTTGTTTTTGGGAGATCTCAAAGAAGGAATCTACTTAGCTGCCCGTTTTGAGCAGGATGGACATTGGTATCGGGTTAAAGTTTTGAGGATTAATGCAGAGGTAAGTCATAAAATGTACAAAAAGCAAAGGATTTTTTTCTCTCTTTTGAAAATTTTCTTATTGAATCTTTTTTTTTTTAAAAAAATTATCAACTTTTAAGTATTGTTAATATCATTTAGAGTGGGAGGGGGATTGCAGGAATGTTTTCTGACAGAATAAAGTTGTGAGTTAAATTTTATTTTTCCAACTAAAATTTTAGTCGTAATGTGTTCAGTCATTTTCTATTGATCATGATTTTGGTAGTCATCTCTTTTCTCATTATTTTAAAAATCATTTGTTAGCAACTAAAATTGCTGAAGCATAAAATATCAGGATATTAGAAGTTATTAATGCATATGTTAAATTTTAAGTACATGTAAAATGTGAAGTTATGTTGCTTTTAACAGTGTGATTTGAAATGTGTTCACTATAATTTACTGAATCAGGAAGATATTAATTTCTGTTATTTTTAATTTTCTTTTCAGTTAAGTAATTACTTTAAACTAAATTCTAAAGATTTGTTATAAATAATTATGGATATTCATTATGTAATTTTCGTTAAATATGGTATGAAAAATATTTGCTTTTTAAAATTTTGTGTGAACACTTTCATTGAAATACTGCAAAGCATATATTCTTAATTTATTCTTCAAGTTAATATAAGAATCTCTGCTAATAATAAAGGAGAATGTGTCTGTATGTTGGCACTCTACGGGGCAGGCCGCTGAACCTAGAATTACGAAATGCGGCACAAATATACTTTGGGGTGGGTAAGTGGGAGTGTGCACCTTGGAGCCCTTTTTTTGAAATTTTAGTTAGAATTATAATTAATTAAAAATTAAGCGAAATTTTGGCGTTTTTCCTTAATAACTTCCAAAAATATTACAGCACAAAAATCATTTTTACACCATATGAAAATACAAAAAATTACATTTTAAATGATATCAATTAAGTTGTCATACAATGTTTTCTCAAATTTTAATGAATTAAAAAAAATTTTTTTTAGCATAATTTACAGCAATACTTTTCATTGTTTAAATAAATGTTTAATTGTGTATTTTTCTTTCATTGTTGTAATCTAAGATAATATCCGAATGCATTTTGCTTTCATATTTTATTTCATCAAAATTATTGTGAAATCTGTAAACCAAGCTGTCCGAGATATTGCTTTGCTTATATTAAGAAATATGTCCAGTAAGCTGCATGGTTATGGTTGCTATATTTCCATTCTTCTTTCAGCATGTTTTAATCCAGCTAACATGCAGCTGGTCATAAAATGTGCTGCGTCATTTTAATGTTGAGATCAATTGCATATTTTGCAAGAGGGATAAGTAAGTGAAAATGGTGCCACAACGTGGAATTAGAAGTTACATGACATGATCAGTTATTTGATTCCGATAGGGACATTTATGTAGACAATGAACAGAACTTGTCCAAGGTCACTAATAGAACATGGGTTAAATATCTACTGAAATCTGAAGTTAAAATTACGTTGTTAAGAGAACCATGAATATAAAATGATGCAAGATTCAATCGAAATCGTTGAATATCTGGCGAACAAGCTGGTCACTGAAGGCGGCTAGTAAGTAAAATGTAGAAAACTTATTTTTATTATATGGTTAAGATAGATATGTACATTGTATATTAAAATGAACAGAAAGTAAGGAATAATGTTTAGATAAAAGTGAGGAATATGAATATTTAATAGTATTCTTTTACATTTTATGGCTGAAATTTTTTTAATAGTTGTCTGAAAGGACAATTTAAATGCTTTTTGTTTATTTCTCTACAAAAAATAGGTTCTAACTTTATTGAATTTTTATCCAAAGTCTGAGCGAACCTGTGATGCTTATGTTCAGTACATCGACTATGGGAACAAAGCTTTTGTCAAGTGCGGTGATTTGCAGCCTTTACTTCCACAATTTGCTGAGCCCCCATCCTTTGCAATTAAGTGTTCACTAGCAGGAGTTACTCCCAAAGAGGAAACCAATATCACTGGTGATGGCCAATCTGAATCTCAAGTCTGGAGCTATGAGGCGATACAGAAATTTAAGACATTAGTAAATTTTGAGCGTTGTCTGACTGCTCAAATATGTGAACTCCGAACTTCAAGAAGTGCTCCTGGTTCGATTTTTGCATCATTTGAAAAGTAAATATGCTAATAAACTTATTTTTGCTTTATTCTTGCTGTATGATTTTGTGGTTAGCTATTAGTCTTTCTTAACCCCTTAACATACAATGTCTCTTACACGGGCATCGAATTACAGATTTTTTGCTATTTAAAATCGTATTTAGGTCAACATAACAAATAATTTTGAATTGAAAAATCATCTGGACACGCTTAAATGTCTCAAGTATCCTTTACCATCTTAAATAGAATGAAATAATAATAAATATCCCAAATGGGTGGTGGCATCTTATTAGAAGGTTAAATAAAATCGTATGCCAAGGGGTTAATATTGCTCTAAAAGCTTGTTCAGTAGCATTTTTTATAGATTTGATAGATTAATTGCAGTTATTTATTGCTGCTTTTGTGACATTCTATGATTCATGTCAGATTGGAATCGAAAAGAAATTCAGTACAATGAAATTTTTCATCATAATTCAATAGAAAAATTATTTTTGATGTTCGGAAATGATTAATTTATATATATTTAAAAAAATTTAAAATAAAAAATTGTTTCTTACAAAGATGTTAGTATTTATATTCACTTTTAGAACGCCAACTTTATATTCACTTTTACTCATAATATTGTTTCAGTTTATATGAAGTTTTGGATGTGTTTCAATGTTCTTTACCTATGAAGTAAAGTTTCATAATACTCTTATCTGTGTTTAATGAGTTTTATATATACTGGAAAAAAAACAGTAAACAAATAAATAATTTTATTCCATGTTATCTGAAAATATCTTTTTGTTTTAACTGGGTATCAGCAGTGTTTGTAATGGGATTTATTGAAA
>BGPR01024793.1:0-22885 GCA_013235015.1 Araneus ventricosus | reverse complement strand
AGGAAAGCTTTTTATGAACTACCTCACCGACAAGGTTTGAACGACAAGTCCACGTAAGCATTTCCGAGCAAACCGTTTCGGAAGCCATTCCCGCAAAAATTGACGTAGGAAAGCGTTTTATGAACCACCTGTCCTGTGGTGTGTGGCCCCGTCCGGTATAGTGGTTATTGCGTTTGCCTTCCAACTCTATGAACGCGAGTTCAATCCCCTGTTCGGAGGAATGTGAAATTTTGTCACAATATGCAACGAAATCGTATAAGTAAATTCAATTAAAAATTAGATTAATCAAATTAATAATTAAGCTTTGATTAATTAGAATTCCTAATTAATCTACTTAATTGACATTCCAGATAACTCTAAGATGACGTCAGAAGAAGGGGAATAAAAAAGGGGGTTGCACCCCTCTGTTGAAGTACAGCCTTGAAGAGGGGGTGAAAGAAAGTGTGGAGGGTTGGACCTCTCTGTAGGAGTACGGCTTCGGAGGGGGGAAAGGGTTCTATTTTGTCCTCTGAAAGAGGGCTCTTAACAACCTTTTGAAAGGCCTGAAACATGCTTGAGGAAGGTCCGAAACAAGCTTGAGGAAAACCTGAAACAAGCTTGAGGAAAACCTGAAACAAGCTTGTAATAAAAGCTTGGGGAAATCTTACCAAAAACCTTACAGAGAAAGCCTTGTTTCTTATTGACTAACGAACCTTTACGCTACCTTGCCGAAAGGTTCAACCCTTGTCATGGAAACCTTTGTCACAACCCTTTACCCTTGCCGACGAAAAGGTTTCCAAAACCTTTTAGACAAGCTTTCTTTGCTATCTGGGATGTCTGGTATCTAGAGTTTCTCACATAGAGTTTAAGGCCCATCTCACATCACTGGCAGAAACATTCTTAGAAGAGAGAGTCGGAAACCTGGTCTACCGATATGTTATCGCACGATCTCAAAAGCGGGGCTGTCCGTAGTGTCAAGGTCTACCGATATGATACATGCCTGAATCTTCACGCGATTATGTCGAAAAGTAACAATGTTATAACTTTTGGTAATATACTCATTTTGTCATCTACTGATGACTTTTTTTATGGTCCGTTGGAGGTTGTGAAAAAACGACCCTTGTATATAGTAATATTTTTGCAATTCATCAAACTTATGTTTTTATCATCCTCATTTGACTAAAATGAACAATACGCCATATTTTTGCATGAAACTTATGTAGGCGGGCGTATTATAGTACAACACTGAAAAAAAATCCCATTCCATTGTTCTTCACTGTAAATATCATGGAATATTCTACGATAATAATAAGATAGTAATAAAGCCCCACACTCTCTCTTTAACAAGAATCAATTGTTTGACGTTTTCCACCATACTACTTTGCGTTTTCGTTTGTTTTTATTGTACAATATGCGAAAAGCCAATTGCTAAGTCTGTAGTAAATCTCCGCGTTCTTTTTTCTTTTTATATTTAATGCAATGAAATGACAATCTTTTCATGGTGAGGGGAAATAATACAGACAAAGGATTAATATTCATTTCCAAGTTTGATGTAATCCAATTGTGCATATGTTTGAGATCCGTGCAGTTCCGTGTAATGTTGAATAAACTTGATTGCGGAAATTTTTAATGCAAACACGTTTTACTGATGGTTATTAGATAAAATATGGTAATGAAAATTACATTGCTTTCTGGTATTATGCTAATTGTCAGGGAAGTTATGTGAGATGGTGTTTGTTTTGTAAACTGCTCAATGTATAGTTAGATTTGTGAAAAAATTATCATGCGCTCACAAAACATTTCTTTAAAAACATAAATATATATATATATATTAATCCTGTATATAATTTATTTAATTTTATTTTACCCTTTGAATACTGAATTATTTGAAAATTTTTATTGCCATGGTACGGATTTAATGTGTCGCTATATGGATTAATATGTAAAAGTAATACATTTTATTTGGAATATACTTATATTGGTGATATAAATATATTTTTGAAACAGCATTTTAGTTACAAAATATAAATAAATATATAAATGAAACAAAATATAAATATTTATATAGAACAAGAACCAACTTAAAGTCTAACAATTTTGTGCTGTGTGGTATTTTTCAAAATATGTCGGTAAATGCAAAGGTACCTGGCATTGTTTGCATTGCCAAGTGGTTTCTTTTCTTATTTTATGTTTATAACATACGCGTTTTGTAGGGTGTTTCTTTAATTCTGTTGCCGGAATATTCTCCGGAAAATGTGCCCAATTTTTCGCTTGCAAACGATGTGGCGCATCGCTACTTGTAGGACGCCCACGGATATTATAATTTGGCAGGACCACTGGCGCCAATAATTATTCTTAAATTCAGATGACGAGTCAGACTCGTCCACCGTAACTTCGCCCAAGTAAGCAGATGACGAATCTTACTTGTCCACCGTAACTTCGTCCAAGTAAGCAGACGACGAATCTCACTCGTCAAATGTACCCAAAGGGTTAATATACAACAAAATTGCTTAAAATATGTTTGGTAGATTTAAGAGCAAAAATTTATTTCCTGTTCTTTTAAAGTTTTGAAGTTGCGAGAACGACTTCAGTTCATAAGGATAACCAACGAGTACCGGACTGCTTTATTTAAAATCTGTTCAACAGAACTTATAAATTGCTGTAATCAATAACGGACTTTACAAAATAAAAGACTATATTATAAAACTGAAAAATAAGTTTAGCTAATAAACGGAAATCTTTCAGTCAGTCTCCATCTATTAGGTAAAATATAAAGAAAATTGCAAAATAAATGAAATATATTATATGATTGTAAACTTACTTATATATATAATCTATCTTAAAACCTTGAACTGCGAATTTATTTGAACTCCCAGTTAGATGCTACATTTTTTTCTGACATTCACTGTTATTTCCATCCATGTTAAGAACGGAGAGAATAAAAACAAAAATTCAAAATGGAGGAACCCGGCCATGCTCTTCATCAGGAGTCACACACAGCAAGGGTACAAAAGAAGTCAGGATTACTTTCTGTAAGGGGCTTGAGAAAATGCCTAAACATTTAACCCCTTGTGACCCAAAATGAAAGATTAAAGAGAAAACGAACCCCAGCATACAAGGAAATATAAAAACAGGCAAAGAATATGAAGAAAATTGGTTAGCTCATAAGAACACATCGTAAATTCATGCCGCTATTTCAAAAAGACAACTTGCTGAACAAGGCAAAGGGAAATTTAGTATTTTTTAAAAACGCGTGAAGTAATCCTTTTTTATAGAAAAAAATCATTCTAATTTCAGATATACAAGTGAAATTTTACATAAAAATTTATGTATCTATATATTCCGGGCAGAATATTCGATAAAATAGCAAAAACGATGATGCAATCCGAAACGCACTATCATTGGCCGAGTAGATTTTGACGTCATCGTTGCCCTTCTTCGAGTACTTCTCTACGATCTCGTACGTATTTTCGCGCTTAACTTTTGATGTAAAGTATATGCTCGAATGTGGGTGTTTTTTTTCTGCATATCTTAGGGAATGTTATGACGTTGGTCATGCAAAAGTTTCATTACGCTCTGGAAGTTGCGATTTTCTGATTCAGAAGGTCATGTGCGTTTTTATGTATGTATGCTCGGGCTTAAGTTTTCATGTGAAGTATATATTCGACTGTTACGAAGTTGGTCCTGTATAAATTTCAATACGCATTTGGAAATTTCTGTGGCCTGTAGTGGGAAAATATAGGCTGGTTATGTTATTTAAACGCATAATCCTAAAAGAAAAATAGACAAATACCAAAGTTCACTAAAAATTTTAAATAATAATCGTTTAAAAAAGCAAAGTAAGTTTTTAAAATTTATTTTTATATGTTAATAACTTCACCTTATACTTATATATATATATATATATATATATATATGAAGAAAACAACTATTTAAATTTGACTATTTACTTTATAAATGACTATTTATTTTATGTTGCGAATCTCACCTTATGCTCATATTCAAATTCATGATTTTCATAACCATTTCAGGAAATCTGTAGCGTTAATAGTGTAATTAAAAATCCATATAGTTAAAATAATTAGCAAAACTAGGTGATCAGCCCTCCCAGTCCCAACCACTGGACCAATTTCGATCATTTTTATTTCATATGGAAGCTTTTGGCATCTAGATGTCCTATCAATGGTCGCCTGCCCCTCTACCCTCCATTTTCGAGAGAAATCGAAAAAATACTTCTCCACTGTACATTCTCCTACGGAGAAAAATCTTCAGACAGTTCTCCATCCCCAACCACTGGACAGCTTTCGACAATTTTTATTTCCTATGAAAGCTTGCGACTCTATATATGTCAACCATGGTCGTCTGTTCCTCACCACCCTCCATTTTCGAGATATATCGCAAAATAACATTTTGGCAGAGTCCCTCTCTCTCTATAACCGCCAGTTCGCCAATTTATTTCGCCAAGTTGCGAGCATAGCTGCATGCTATTGATATCACGCGCGAACAGCTGGTCGCCCAAGGCAGCTAGTTAAAAACGAAAAAGAGTTTAAATACACGCTATTATTAATATACTGAAATGCAAAAAAATAGTTTTTTATCGAAAATATCAAGGTAAGTAAAAAGCATAGTGAGCTAATAGAACTACTTTAAGTAAATTTGAGTTTTAATCATATTTATACTACATTTTTGATTTTTTTAAGAATTGTTTTCAGCGGCTCAAACTGGCGTGTTTTTGTACTGAACTCGATATTTTCGATAAAAAAAAAATATTTTTTCGTTTCCTTACATAAATAAAAGCATGTTTTTAAAAACGTTATAATTTTTATCACTTTTTTACTTTTTTTAGTCGTTAATGCATTTCATAATCTGTTCTCATGACTAGTACGGAACATTTTAATCAATCGTTTTTCATATTTCTTGCCAGATGGTGCCTCTGATATAATAACAGAATTTAATTTAAAGTAATCGCTTAACTGATAATTGAATTCTGAAAAATACCGAAATAGTGAACCAACGAGAACACGCAAATCTACAAAAAATCCAATATCCTCTAGAAAATGCGGAATTGGGTGCAAAATCGATTAGAAAATTCGATATTTACAAATATGAAACAACTAAATTAAATAAAATTGTGTAAAAATCTATACTTATAAAAGGCAATGTTTGCGTGTGAATGTGTGTGTGTGCGATGTCCGGACGAATCTATCACACTTACAGCCATGACGTTTGGCACACAGGTAGTCGTAATGGTGACTCAATGCACCTCGAAGCCAGAATTTTAAAATTTAATCTGGAAATTTTCTTATTTAATGTTTTGCGTTGTTTTGGGTCATTTTTGGCACGTTTACGGCTGTAGGATCTTTTCTAATAATCGTTGTAAAACAATCAATACGCCATCGGATAGAACAAACAATTTTCATTCTAATGAAGTTTGTTTTGAATTTCCAACATAATTTACTGAATTTTGAGAAATTTTTAAATAATAATCATTTTTCATTTATGTTTTTAACTTTCAATTCTTATTTTCTTGCATCGGACGTTCTAATATCGTGATCATTTTCAATTTTTTTTAGGTATAAACCGGATTATTTATCCCTGTTTTAAAATAAGAATGGTTAAAATATCTTTTTCTCCGATTTTCTATGAATTTTTTTTATTGATCAGTTCAAAACATTTTCTCTCGCATATCCGAATCGACGAAGTTTTCGTCCGACCCAAGATTACCCAGTTCCCAGAATGCATTTCTACTATCCGTTTGGCTGGCGGTACCAAACGAAAGTGACGTCATACTCTCGATCATTTTATTGCGTCAGCTAATCTTAATTACTTCATTTTACTGATCCAAGAATCATTTGATTATTTGTTTTATACTTTTGATAGTCGCGCATATGTGCTGATATCTTTAGTTAAAAGAACGAGTTATTCATCTCGCTCAAGTTCCTGCGTTTACTTTCACCAAAAATCGAGGACGAAATCAATAGTGTGTGTTTGTGTGTGTGATTATTTCGTTTTCAAAACTTTGGGCTATTTTTTATTCTGTTGAAGGGCGCGTACTGCTAATAGTTTATATTTGTATGATTTCTGTAATTCTTATACATGTAAATGAACGTTAATGGACAAATTCTGTTGATGCAGGAAATAAAAGACGCATTTCTGCGGATTGGCCGTTTTAACGTATTTATCGTAGACTGGACAGAACACAATGGTTTTCCATACGCTCAGGCTGTTGCAAACACAAGAGTTGTTGGAGCACTCGTGGCGAAACTGATAGATTTACTCATGGTAAGTTTTTATATTTATATTTTTTCTATTATCAATTAAAATTATTCTCATTAGGATACTTTTATCTTCATATTAGAATAGAGGTTCCCAACGTATGGTACGCGTGCCCCTTGGGATACGCGAAGGATCATTTGGGGGTACGCGAACTCAAAGTCAGTAATGGGGGACACAGGAAAACATAAGGGATTAAAAATGTTACAGAATTTTGTTTCCCCAATTACGTGTAAAAAGTAGAAGTGAAAGTTGTGCAAGTCCTAAACTACCCTCAAAATAAACAAGTAATGTAAAAAAAATTTTAAGTCAATTCCTACTTTAATAATTAATAGTTTTCGAGATATAATGAAAAACGTACTGCGCATGCGCAAAGATATGCTAAAATATGGGGGTGCTTCGATGATCCCATGGGCCATCCATATATCCAAGAACCAAGCCTGTAATGTTAATAGTTTTCGAGATATAATGAAAAACGTACTGCGCATGCGTCATGCAAAATAGGAAATGACAGACAAACAGACGGACAGACACACAAGAAAGCGAATTAATATTGCATTGTCATCTAGTTCTGGGCTCTGTTTAAATCAAGTCTCCAGCTCATCGGGAAGTTAGTTTAAAATCGATTGCAAAATTTGAACAACATATATATAAGGAGAGTGTGAACTAATAGTAGGAATTGGAAAAAGAAAAGGAAGTGTAATTTTTTAGCTATCCTTATTAGATAATGCGGAATTATTACAATACTGATTTCATCTGTTTTGACGTTAAACTAATACTATTTTAAAAATGGAATAAAACGTAAAATCAAAAATAAGTCTTATAAATGTTATAAATTCCTGTAATTTAACTCTGAAGTTCACCTAGGCCCGTAACATAACTGATAAAAACTTCTTTGTACAGGCGGGGGGATATTACAGTAGGGGGTACGCGAAAATAAAAAAGACTTATCAAGGGGTACGCGAGGGAAGAAAGCTTGGGAAACCCTGTTTTAGAACTAAATATTTAGCATAAGCGTTGTACTATGAATCAGTTTTTATATCTATCTTGTTTATATTTCGTATTCCTGCTCTTGCTTTTATACTGTTAATATATTAGTGTTACTCTGAAAACGTTAGAATGATATTCATGCGTAGGTATAGAAAATACTCTTAAACATATCCTGAATACAACATTTATCCTTGAAGGAGTTTGTTTGTATTGATCTACTGTCTATCTTATCTAAATCTTTTTCACCTTCTAACGTAATTTATTGAATTGCATTTGTCTAGAAATAAACTGAAAGAAAATATTAAGGAACCAAGGAGTAAAAGCCATGGTGAAAACTTTATTGGTTATTTTTACTTACGTTTGATGACAAAAATGATTCTCAAAGGTTCTAACCTTATGGCCTTAAATCAAACTATAACAAGTTTCTTGTCATTATCTTTTCGGTAAAAAAGTATATATATCGAGATTAACAATATCAGTAATAAATTTTCATTTCAAATGTAGAATAAGATAAGAATGTCAGATATAAAGCTTCCACTACGAACCTGTGTCTAAAAATAACCCCCCAAAAAGTATCTTATTTAAAACTTTTTCCCCTTTTAAGGTAATTTATTGACTTGCATGTGTCTAGAAATAATCTGAAAGGAAATATTAAGGAGCCAAGAAGTAAAAACCATGGTGAAAACTTTCTTTGTTATTTTTCCTTACGTTTGATGACAAACCTGAATCGCAAAGGTTTTAACCTTACGGCCTTAAATTAAACCATAACAAGTTTCTTACCATTATGCTTTCGCTCAAAAGAAATACAAGCAGATTAACAATATCAGTAGTAAAGTTTCGTTCGAAATGCTGGAATATGATAAGCAAGACAGATATGAAGTTTCTACTACGAACCTGCGTCTAAAAATAATCCAGAAAAATATCTTCTTACAAGCGGGTTTAAAAATAAATCTGAATGGTTTTGAGCAAAGCTAAAAGTATATAAAATATACTAAATACTAAATTACTAAGTATAACTAAAGCCCAAGTAAATTACATAGACGAATGGAATTTGATGAACAGCTTCACGAAGGTTAATGATTCTCTAGCCGATTTTAAAAAGAAAAATGAAATTCACGAAGTTTCAATATTTTAGAATTATTTCGACTCGTAACAAATTAAATAATTCGCAACGAAACCAATTAATTCATGCAAGTTTGAGGATTATCTTGTGGAAAATATGGATGCTGGTAAAAGTCTTTGCTCAATTTAAATTCCAACTTTAAGTAATCGACAGTGAATTATTGAAACTTGATTAGAGACATCATATTAAATTCTGGGTGGGTTTATCTGTACATCAGAGTTATTTGCTTTCTTGATGAAGGATTTCCTTGAATTTACGTGCGATATTTCGCTTTGCATGCAGATTTTTCCTCGCCGTTTCAATCGACTTCCTGCTACAATGAAGCGTCTATGGAAATTTAAACAACATAATATTTAACAATATGATTTATTAAAAAATTTACACTGTAAAGGTTTTCCTAGAAATTTTTGCGACTATGAATCTTCAATTGAAAAAAGGCTTGAAGGACTTTTGATTTACATTTTTCTCAATAGATGGAGCTAGGCTCACTGGCTTCTCCCTTTAAATTCCTTTCTTTTATTTAAGGCGCCATTTTTCGAAGGAAGGCGAATATTCGGACGTGCTTTTGCATCTCTGGTGGCAGATAGTGAGTTTTGTCTTTTTCTTCCTTCTGCTTTTTGGCAATAAAGACAAATTATTGAGTATTTGGATTAATTTTTTTCCTTCTTTTCCAATTTGGAATTCTTCGGGATCACATAAGTTCCAGAAAATTCTCTTGGATGAATTTTTTTAGTATTTGTCGGGATCCCATACAGAAAAGAATTCTTGTTGTTATAAGTTGGAATTACCGCAGGTGGGTAACACCTTCAAAAAGTACATCTGCAGGATTCCTTTTCAATTCCTACTATTAGTTCACACTCTCCCAATATCTTGTTCAAATTTTGCAATCGATTTTAAACTAACTTCCCGAAGAGCTGGAGACTTGAAACTTTAAACATAGCTCAGGACTAGATGACAATGCAATATTAATTCGCTTTCTTGTGTGTCTGTCTGTCTGTTTGTCTGTCATTTCCTATTTTGCATGACGCATGCGCAGTACGTTTTTCATTATATCTCGAAAACTTCTAACATTACAGAATTGGTTCTTGGATATATGGATGGCCCATGGGATCATCGAAGCACCCCCATATTTTATCCATATCTTTGCGCATGCTCAGTACGTTTCTCATTATATCTCGAAAACTATTAACATTACAGACTTGGTTCTTGGATATATGGATGGTCCATGGGATCATCGAAGCACCTCCATATTTCAGTCATATCTTTGCGCATGCGCAGTACATTTTTCATTATATCTCGAATCACCTAAGTAGGAATTGACTTAAAAACATTTTTTTTATATCACTTGTTTCTTTTGACATTTTTCAACATTGTTCATTTTTTGCCTTTTTTCCATTTTTTTATTTTGTTAAGTAGTTTATTGTATAATATTTAACAACATTATCTAAATATGATGCATTTTTACGTTGCAGAATGAAACTGGCATAACTCCTCAGAGCATCCATATCATCGGCCACAGCTTGGGTGCTCACACCGCGGGATACGCAGGAGAAAGGATACCTAATTTAGGAAGAATAACAGGCATAATTCGATTCCTAATTTAAAATTGTGCATGCATGGAAGGTGATGCAATTTAAAATTTAAATGAGGGAAAAAATGTACGAAAAGTAGCGGAATATTTTAGATCCCGCACGTTGTTAACCCGGATAATGTAGATACACAAATAAAATGCGTAGACACATAATAAAATATCGCTTACCAAGATAGCATGTACACTTGCAGCAAGTTTGATTTTTCTTGATATTAGCTTGTCATAACGAACTTGATGCGGCAACTTTGCAGCAAACTTCCTGCAAAGTAACAAAGCATAATCGACCAACCCACTTGCAAAACAAGTTTGCTGTGAAGTTGTTATGACAAGCTTCACACCACGATTGGAAAACAAGTTTGCTGCAAAGATGATACATCACACTTACACATAATCTTTGTCTCTGTTTTGAAAAAAACATCCGATTTTTAATAGCATCTCCTAGACCGTCCTTCTTTTTATTAATTCGATAAATCAATAATTCTCCATCTTTTTCTTAATTATAGAACTCACATTTTAAAGACAACTATATCGCCTTTTTCTTAATGTTGAAATTTTAACTTTCATAAACAAAATTAAATCTAAAGAACAGTCAATGTTTGTTGAAAAATAATAAGTTACATTTTGTCCCATTATAAAAGAAATTACTTTTGAACCCTAATTTCATAATTTATTCTACTAGCAGAACGTATTTATTAGCGAAAATCGCTCTCTCTTTGATTTCAAATCATATTCTCAACACAAAATTTAAACAATTAATGAAATCAAGAAAAAGAGTTTAAAATAAATCGCATGCACGATCTATTAGCGCAATCTATATTCTTCTCTCAGAGGCTAACTGGCCGAGTGGTTAAGACGACAAGTTTAGGAAGCGGGATGTCGGGTGTTAGAATCCGAGGTTTTCTTCGTACTCTGTTTTTGCTATAGTTTGTAATGAGTTTGACGCGGAAAGCTTGTGACAGGTTTGACGCGTGGTGACTAACTCGTTTGCGTAAACTTGTTTCAGGCTTGCACTCTTTCAGTGTCAATCTTGTTGCAGATATGCAGAGCAAGATTGCTGCAAACTAAAATTGCTATCTGGGTAATTACTAGTAGAAAAGAATTATTGTGAAAAATATATGAAAAAAACCTGATTTGTTGTGTCTTAAACACGACATATACTTTTGTCTCCATAGGAATGTAAATTATTTACTATAATTTTCTGATTTTAAATGCGTCACCTGCGGCCTAGGGTTAAGCAGTCGTATGGTTTCGCAACCATGCTAGTAACGTTAAGCGAACTGGTATTAGTCACAACAACAGTATATTAGCGACGTCCTGTTCAAAGGCTAACTTCACGGAAATATTTTTGTTGTTTTTGTTTAACTCATAATTATGAAAAGGAAAGAGATCCGAACCTCTAGTCCAAAAAACACGATAATAATTTAGGCTTCATTCGCCAGGCTTGATTACATTAGCCTTTGTGCACAACGATTTTTACATCATGTAGTTTACAGGAAGAATATAGATTTCAAGAGCATCCAATGTTTTAAAAGTAATATTTTAGTCAGTCGCAAGGGGAGTTATTAATATATTTAAATTGATTATTCACACTCTTGCTATTTTGCTGCAAGTGGGTATAGAAAGGAAAAGGACTGTTACAAAATTGTGTTTAAAACTAATTTTGTAAAATTTATTAAAGTGAAAAAAAAATTGCGTGCGAATAAAGTTAGTATCGCTGAAAAGTTGATTTTTTAAAATTTTAAAGTGGTGTAAAAATGGCTTTTGTGCAACTATACGCTCCTAAGCTATTCAGGAAAAATGTTAAAACTGCAAATAATGTTTAATTCATTATAAATCTAATTAAAATTTTCTAAAACCCTTTCTTAATCGGCAGGAGTGGCGCTAGTGTTTGCCCGACGGGGCGGGGCACGACTTGCTCTACGGGGGGATGAAATGGTCTCAATTTTTCGTCAGATCTTTATTTATCTACTAGTTGAACACCCTGTTGCATGAACGGGGTACAAAAACTTCCCCCGACTGGGGGCACAGCATCCCCGACAGGGGGGACCTGCCCCCCAGTCCCCCCACTGGCGCCACTCCTGTTAGTCAAAACTAACTACCCAAGAAGTAACTACGTTCCAAATTTAGTCCAACGGACTGCCCTGTAGAGGCTTTTGAACGATTTTTGCATCATGCATATCGCATGATTCATCACGCAATTTACAGGCAGATGACATCTTATAAACATTATTATATAAAAATCAATTTTTTAGTTGCCTTACAAGCATTTTCAATTTAGTTGGCTTCAAAATTTCTTTTATTCCTTGAAAAATATATTTCATTGCAAGAAGCCTCGTTTTCAACTTAAAAACACTTCTAATTTGTGTCAAAGATCTTGGTTTACTCTATAGAAAGACACATAGGGGTTTTATTTACCGTTTCATCTATAGGGATCAGATTTCTTTATTCCGGGATGCTCTAGGTATTCGGGGGAAGGTAATGTTTTCAAACTGATATAAATAATTAATTTACAGGCTGACGACATCTTATAAACATTATTATGAAAAAATCAATTTTTTAGTTGCCTTACAAGCATTTTCAATTTAGTTGGCTTCAAAATTTCTTTTATTCCTTGAAAAATATACTTCATTGCAAGAAGGGTCGTTTTTACCTTAAAAACACTTCTAATTTGTGTCAAAGAGCTTGGTTTAGACTATAGAGAGCCACATGGGGGTTAGATTTACTGTTTCTTCTATAGTTATCAGATTTCTTTATTCTGGGATGCTCTAGGTATTCGGGGGGAGGTAATGTTTTCAAGCTGATGTAAATATTTAAATTTTGAGGCTGTCTAAGCTGATCTGTAAGGTGACCAACTTTTAACCTCCAACCAAAGGAGGATACAAATAAATTGAAGCACATAATAATCATAAATAAAGGAAACATTTAATTCATTGCAACAATATTACAGAATTACACAATGATATGATAAATGCGTAATAAAACATTTGTGACATCATTTATTGTGCACTTTTCGAGGAAAGACAGAACTTACAAAAGGAGGACGGTTGGTCACCTTATACTCTGGGACTTTTTCACTTTATTTTTCAGTTTTGACCATGTCATTCCATTATAGCCACCAACAAATAACTGAACTTCTGGGGTAATTTCAATAGCGTTTTTCCAATCATAGAAATATTATTTCGAGCATATACTTAATGCAACTTAAAAGTATTTGGGAAGCAGGCGTTACTCTCTTAAACAGAGTGGCCATATTCTATGAATAATAAAGGCTAAGAAAGAGAATTCTTGAGATGTTAATTTTTAAAAATTAGAAAAAGTGAGCACATTTCCTTTTATTTTCATTATTTTCTACTTTTTAATCTTCAGCTTAAGATTCGCTAAGAAGGAAAAAACATTGATATTTTAATTATAACTGGAATTTAAAAATATCTCGTTATGATTTAATAAATTTCTTCCAACAGCCTTAGATCCAGCCGGTCCATATTTCCAAGATTGTGAACCTGAAGTCCGACTCGACAGATCAGATGCTCTTTTCGTGGATGTCATACACACGGATGGGGCAGAAAACATCCTCGGAGGTAAGACATTATCTAGGAATAGGGTTGCCATAAGACCCGTATATACGGGACTGTCACCATATTTCACTATTCAGTCCCGTATTACTATTTGTCCCTTTTTCTCCCTAAAAAAGCAGTTTTGATTTGTCATTATTGGATGTGATAGCTCAATTTAATTAAAAATAGACATGGACTATATTTCTTTTTCAATCATTTATTTTAAAATTCAACATGGGTAAACATAACAAAACAAAAGAGAGACTGTGGCTAAAATGGTACTTAATATAATCAAACAGAGGAAATAAACCACATTTTAAGACTATACGATGCCGCTTAGTAAGAGATATAAATATAGACAATTAATTCACAAGACCTCGCTTGGTAGGAGGTAAATATTGTCTCCTGCTTAACAGAGGAGCACCATCTTTTTGAATCCAGCCATCAGCAAATCTTCGCTAGAACTGGTGGGTTTATCTCTTCGCCACCCACTTGGGGAAGGCGCTGCAATCGAGACTAAACAATTATAATTTTAAGACTACGATGTCGCTTAGTAGGAGATACAAATATAGACAATTAATTCACAAGACCTCGCTTGGTAGGAGGTAAATATTCTGTCTCCTGCTTAACAGAGGAGCACCATCTTTTTCAGTCCAGCTATTAGCAACTCTTCGCTAGAACTGGTGGGTTTGTCTCTTCGCCATCCGCTTGGGGAAGGCTCTTCAATCGAGATTAAACAATTATAATTTTAAGACTACGATGTCGCTTAGTAGGAGATACAAATATAGACAATTAATTCACAAGACCTCGCTTGGTAGGAGGTAAATATTTTGTCTCCTGCTTAACAGAGGAGCACCATCTTTTTCAGTCCAGCTATCAGAAACTCTTCGCTAGAACTGGTGGGTTTGTCTCTTCGCCATCCGCTTGGAGAAGGCTCTTCAATCGAGATTAAACAATTATAATTTTAAAATGACTTGCGTCCAATTTTATAATTATGTGCAAGAAGATAATGATATGATTAAGAAAATAAAATCAACCCTAAATTATGTGTTGAAAAGGATTAGCCTTACATCTGTTTTATTATTCTACGCGTTAATTTTATTAAATTGCTTAAACTTCACTGATTTTTTATCAGAGTAAAATAAACTATTACCTACACACATTTTTCCATGTTTTGTTTATTTAGCACTTAAACGTCCACAGGGTTCGTACGCTCCTTAAAAACTCCTTGAAAACGATTTTCATTTTCAAGCACTATGGAAACTCCTTGAATTTGAGTTTTACTCCTTATAAACTCCTTGATTTTCAATTTTTAATATTTCTTTTATTAAATGTGTACTACGTTTCGCCGACAAAAATGATTTTAAATCGCCGCCGTATCAATTACCCAGTATTTTGCGTTGCTCTTTCCACGATTTGATGTTCATCTCCTAGCAGTATCCAAAATTTAATAATTGGTTTTAAGTGACAATTAGTAATAACCAAAGCAATAGAATGGTGCAAATTGAGAATGTTATTTCTCTTGTATTATTTCGAAAAATTAACTGTATTTCTTTAAATTGTAGCGTATGGTTTGTTGTAAAGGACATATATTGTAATGGTGGAGTTCAAAGAAATTAGATACTATTAATCAAGTTTAGCTAAATTAGTTTTAATAATCAAGAAATTTTGTTTATTTTATTTTCTTCATATACCATTTTATAATCGATGAAAATTCCCCAAAAAGGTTTCTAATATCTAAATCCATGTCTCTCTTTGCACCTTTATATTTTAAATACTGGATCATTGTTCACTGCATAAGGTGGCACCACTCTACTTTCGTATAAATAGATTTAACAAGGCATTCTTGGATAAATCAGCTTAGTAAACCTTATAAAAGAAATAAATATAACCATATTTATTTGAGTTATTAGCAATGTTTTAAATACTCTAATATAATTTTTGAGTATTTTAAAAAGGGAACCCTTTTTCATGCGTAAATATTGACTCCTTGAAAATTTTGAAAATACTCCTTGATTTTTAATTTTACAAAATCAGTAAGAACCCTTGTCCAGTATCAATGCTTGGCAATTATGGCAACCCTATCTATGAATGAAACGTCACAACGATTTTCAGATGACTTGTTGATTTGATGTTTCGCGTTGTGATTGACATTATTAACCCTTTACACTATGTCGAGTCAGACTCGACATTTTGAATGATGCATCTTTTACGCGTTCTTGTTGGATAGCGCTTATTATAAAAACCATATAATAGCAAAAAACAGAACAATTTTTAGGAATCGAAACAAATTAATAACAATATTTTTCAACTTCCTAAAGGCTAAATCACCCACACGTGTATGATATGCATCTTATTATCTTTTCAACTGCAAAGGGTTAAAACAAAATTAAGTATTTAATGATATTAAGCGTAACTCAGAATCCAACTTTGTCTAATTAATTTTCATTTAATGAAACTTTAATTAATTAAACAAAAGGGATATTTAAAAGGAAGGCAATTCTGATGGAAAACATCCATGCGATTTTATTCATATATAGCATTAAATACGGCCCGGGTTAAATTGTACTATAGGACAGAAGGATTAAACAAATTTTGTCCGTTATCAATCATGAACCATAAAAGCCCTTTTAACACATTGATCGCCACAGACGAGATATCTCGTCCTTCAGCAATCTTCGCTGGGCACTAGAATTTGACTTGCATAACAACTTTATTAAGTTAAACACATTAATAGATGTCCGCAGAATATGTTCACCTCTTTTTTCATTTATAAATTGTCTAGAGCGAGCACGGTTACGTTTTGTCTTTCTTGGAGCTTGTATCTAATTCGCAAATAGCGATGGACGTGTTTAAGATCCATCGCCTATTTACTGCATCCCCCGTTCTAATAAAGTTACCTCTTTCATTTTTTGAGGTAATGAATGGAATATTCCGCCCTGATTCAAAACAAGAACGGTTAAAATATCTTTTATGGTTGAATTTAATTAATTTTTTTCTGAAGGGTTAAAATATTTTCGCTCCAATTTTCCTCCTTGATTCTTCGTAACCAAGGTCGCTGGGTTGTTTTCCAGCATGCATTTCGTCGAAACCCGTGACGACATAATCCCTTCGCTTCCAGCGAGATTTTGCAGTACGATCGTACCGTCTTTCGTCGCATCGAGAGATCGTGCTTTTAATTTGTTTGTTTTTATACTTTTTGAAGGCTGATATCTTTAGTTACGGAAGACATGTTCATCCTGCGTGTACTTTCGCTGAAACTAAAAAAAAATATGAAATATGACCTCAAGGAGCTATTTACATAATGTGGCTTCAAAGTTTAAACCTGAAGCTGAAGATTGTGGGCCTTTTTAAAAAATAATTGTTGAAATTCATGATGTCACGGGCAACGCCGTGAAGGTACTGCTAGTTCTAGGGGTCTATTCTGGTACCCCCGGTTGGGTTGGGTTCCGTTGTTAACGTGCGCAATCCAACCCACCCCACCGGGGGTACCAGAACCCCCCCCGAAATAAAAGTTCAAGTGAAAGTTTATGTTACTCATGTTGGTCAAGTTCCGCCTGTGATTACCTTGATTTAAGGCGACCAGGGACCTTCGAAATATTTTTTAAAATTCTCAACTAATCAATTTCAAATCTTGCAGGTATTAATATGAACACTATATAAGAAAACACACAAAATTTCACCGAAATATATTTATTTATTCCCGAGTTATGGGTATAAATATAATTTTTAATAACAATTAATGACCTTTATGATAAATATTCCAAACGATCCACAATTATTCGAAATCACTCTACTTTTTTTAATAATCTCGCACCTTGCAACATGTGATGGAACAGATAGTGGATCACGTAACTAAAGAAAATTACATAAAATAGCTAAAAAATTTCATATATTCTTTAAAAAGAAGTCAGTAAAATGCACTTGGGGCAAGATGACGAGATCGCCAACTTGCCCTCATCTTTAGTGTTAATTCTTTGTTTTTTGTGGGATTAACAAGGATTCGATAAATATAAATAGTGATTTTGAAAAGCGTTTTGTCGAAGGTAGTCTTGGATAGCAAAAGAATAAACAAATATCTTAGGTGTTAGGCCACTAGATCCTACTTTGAGGCTCTTGAAAATTACAACATGTCAGGTAAAAAACACGAACACCATATACAAACAACGAAATGGTGTCAACGTCTTCACTATGCGATTTTTTAGTGCATAGCAGTGTAGAGAGCTGATAGTATCAGTAAGGTTGCACTTTCTAGTAGTATCAACTTAAAATAAGTCATTCGCCATCTTGACTTGACTATATATAAAAATTTAAATAAAATTGCCATATTTTTACAGGTTTGGGGATCAGCGATCCAATCGGACACATGGACTTCTACCCCAACGGAGGACGCCGTCAGCTCGGATGTGTGTTTTCATCGAAGCAAGACAACGCAATGGGAGCAGCAATCAACTGTGAGTAACAATTCATTTCTCAGACAAGTAATGCACATAACACCGAACAACAATCTAAACTCTTTATTATTCACACAAGGAACAATCATGCTAATCAAACATAAATGTGATAAATAAACCTTAAAAAACACTAGTAAATGAAGTGATAGAATGATATCTCAGTCATATGCCATCTAAAATATAACCTTTTTTATTTCTCTCGCTGACTCTGTTTACACAAAAGGTGTAAATCATGATAAGATTCGGCGGGAAGATCAAACATGTTCTTTACAACATTCTTTTACGTGATATCCATTTCCCTTCTACACGATCCTTAATAGATTCCAAAATTAAATTCGCGTGGTGAATGTGATGTGTGTATGTCAGTCTTAACACTTTCCACGTTCAATGGTTTCGCAGTGAAACCACAATTTTTTTTTACTGCGCATGGGCGAAACGTAGCGTAATTTTTCATTCATAACTTAAGAGCCAGATATATAGGCCAACTTATATAAAAATTCCGGTTCAATATCGTTAGTAATCACAAAGATATCGGCATTGCGAGAGCTAAATTGCTTTTGATCTCTAAGAGAAGCAAAATGATGAAGGTTCTTGCACAAGTTGATATTTTTTTAAATTGAATCTTCGAAAGTAATACTAAATTTTATGAAGTTCGAATATCCTGAAAACTGACGTATACTTATAAATTAAATACATAATTTTAATTACATTTCAATAATAATTTATTCGGAGGGAAAAAAAGTCCGCTACCGTTCGTTTTTTAATTGTGAAACCACAAATTTCTTGCAAATAAAAACTGCTAAATTTTTTTTCTTTACATATTTATGATCAGCTACACGTCTAATACTCATTTCTGAAATAAATTTAGTAATTTTCGAAATGAAACATGTAGTGAACTTGAAAGAATTAATTGCTTTAAATGCTTAATGCATAATTGCTGGAGAAATAAGAGAAAATTTTAAGATTTTCTGTATGAAAATTAAAGAATCTACACTATGAGACAAATTTCGCCAGTAACGGATGTAATATTAAATTTTAAAACATATAATTTACCATCATAGTAAAGTTAGGCTGTCTCAAAGCGTATTTTTATTATCACAGTCTTATGTGCTTCAAAACAAGTGAAAGGCTGGAAGAGAATCACGTGTTTGCTCCAAATCAAACCCGGTCGTATAAGCAAAAATTTCATCGTTTCCTTTTACGTAATAAAAGAATCAGCTGCGAAATACACACCAAAGGCAACATTCAGTTTCATTTTGTAGCATAATAACGTGTAGAGGATATGCTGCTGAAACATACGAAACGAAATATCTCACAAAAACGATTTTTGTTCATTATTAAAATTTAAACGTGATAAAAGAATCAGTGCCAAATACAAACCAAAGGCAACATTCAATTTCATTTTGTAGTATAATAACGTATTGAGGATATGCTGCTGAAAGATACGAAACAAAATATTATCTCACAAAAACGATTTTTGTTCATTATTAAAATTTAAACGTGATAAAAGAATCAGTGCCAAATACAAACCAAAGGCAACATTCAATTTCATTTTGTAGTATAATAACGTATTGAGGATATGCTGCTGAAAGATACGAAACAAAATATTATCTCACAAAAACGATTTTTGTTCATTATTAAAATTTAAACGTGATAAAAGAATCAGCTGCGAAATACACACCAAAGGCAACATTCAGTTTCATTTTGTAGTATAATAACGTATTGAGGATATGCTGCTGAAACATACGAAACGAAATAATATCACACAAAACGATTTTTATTGTATATTAAAATTTAAATGTAATAAAAGAATCAGCTGCGAAATACAAACCAAAGGCAACATTCAGTTTCATTTTGTAGTATAATAACGTATTGAGGATATGCTGCTGAAACATACGAAACGAAATAATATCACACAAAACGATTTTTATTGTATATTAAAATTTAAATGTAATAAAAGAATCAGCTGCGAAATACAAACCAAAGGCAACATTCAGTTTCATTTTGTAGCATAATAACGTATTGGGGATATGCTGCTGAAACATACGAAAAGAAATATTATCACACAAAACGATTTTTGTTCTGTATTAAAATGTAAATGTAATAAAAGAATCAGCTGTGAAATACACACAAAAGGCAACATTCACTTTCAGTTTGTAGTATAATAACGTATTGAGTATATGCTGCTGAAACATACGAAACGAAATATTATCACACAAAACGAATTTTACAATATTGAAATTTAAGAATGATCTTTTTAATGATATTAATTTAATGCCCTAAAATGTTTTATCTAATTTTAATGAATTTATAAACATATTTTACAACAATAATTTTCATTGCTGTAATGAAGTTCAAATTATTTTCATTGTTACTAGAAATATTTTATCCATGGTCTTTCTTCCTTTGTTGATAGCCCAGGTATGAAGATTTGTCTAATTTTTTGGTATATAGTAGGTTTCATTTAAAATTATGGCTTTCAAAATTTTTGAATTTCTTTTCTTCTTTTAGTTTTTGGGCAATTACACATAAGGTTTAATTTCCAAAGTAAGCAATGATGAAAGTTTTTAATTTGCACATTTTTAAACACTAATGCTCTTTTCTGTAACACAATTGGATGCATAAATATATGTATATTATCGTTCTGTAAGCTTGAAGTCTTACTTTCTTATTGCACTTTATTATTTAATATTTTTTTTCTTGAATCATCAAACAATAATTTTTTAAGATATTGCAATTTACTCAATATTACAAGTACTCATTTTAAGATATTACAATTCGAACAATTCATGAAACATATTCGGTATTATCCCAAAACGACCGATGCTGAATGATTTCGGGTCCTACCGTTGGTGTGGTGCGGAAGTTTGGAGAGGGGCTGTCAGCTCAGGTGTCGTCCTCATCATCTGACCGAGGTTCAAAATGACGAGGTCCGTCCCAAAATAGCCCTCGTCTTACTTCAAAAACGGGACGTTAATAGAACTAAACTAAAGTAGCTGAATGATTTCGCTTATTATCCTTACAACATTTTATGCGCATTTTCGATTTAGTAATCAAGTTATTGGGTTTGGTAACGCCTTAACAGTTTTATTTTCTTTGCTATCTAATAAGATGGCCAATTCCGTTTTTAAAGGGGCTGTCGTTTTCATTCACCTTAGAAGGCATAGAATACTTGAGATATTTATGGATTCTACATATAATAAATTAGAAAACTCAAGATATGTATTCTAGTTTATTTCATACGAAATAAACTCAAGGATGACATTAATTGTTTATCTTTTCTTTCAGTACTTATATTTTGTCCAATATTCTAAAATCACATGCTTTAAAAAGAAATAGATTCACGGTTAAAATTCTAATCATAAATTCTAAAATTTAGAATTCTGGTACAAATCTAATAGGGGACAAAGATTTCAAAAGAATGCTTTAGAGAAACAAATGGCACTTTTGAGCGTTATATCCAAGTTAGTATATCAATTAGCAACGGAGGACATTAAAAGTCATACAAAACTCACCTCATTCCGATGTGTAGCAAAATCAAAGCTAATTGGCACTTTGCGGCACGAAAGATAATAAGATACCTAATCATACACGTGTGAGTGTAAGGATTGATTTAGAGTTTTAGAAAGCTGAAAAATACTGATATTAATTTGCTTCAATTCCTAAAAATTAATCTGTGTGTTTTTGCTATTATAGTATGGTTTTTATAATAAACGCTACAAATCAAGAATACGTAAAAGATGCATCATTCAGTGTGGTTCAGAAAATAACACATCATATTTGAAAGAGTTAGGGGTCTATTCTGGTACCCCCGGTTGGGTTGGGTTCCGTACGTTAACAACGGAACCCGACCCAACTGGGGGTACCAGAATAGATCCCTTTACCTTTCTGAAAGTTGGCATCCCATTTTGTGCAGGAAAGAAATATTTGCACTCTCCCAAGAAATTTGAGTCGAGTCAAAATTAAACCCAATATTAAATGGAATATATTTTAACAATACATAAATCCAATTAAAACTTATTTTTCACCGAATTTAACGAAATATTTAAAAAAACAAGATTATCTTTCAAAACTATCTTTTTTCGCAAAAATGTCGAAGAATTCGAATTGAATGTCTTGTGTTAACTTTTGTGGTCTGAATATATAAAGTGTGCCCGAATGGAAAGGAGACTTTTGTTATATTTAAATAATATTTTAATTATAGAACATTTTAATTACAATTCATATGTATGACGATACCTACACGTAATTGCCGTTGACTCTGATACACTGATCCCGGACATCCATTCCGCACTCTTAGGGGTCTATTCTGGTACCCCCGGTTGTTTTAGGTTCCGCACGTTAACAACGGAACCCAACCCAACCGGGTGTACCAGAATAAACTCCTTAGGAAGACAGTAGATAACTTCCGTGCAGTTTCTCTTGGATTGCTGTCGGATCCAGTTTCTCAAGGTGTCCTGCATTTCCTTATTACAGATGAATAATTGACCTTTTAGTGACAGCTTTAAAGGGCCTAAGATATGAAGTGGCAAATGGAAACTTGCCCGGCCTACCATAAAGGGTGTAAGGCCAATTTACAGGTCGGTGGGGAAAAGAAATGAGCCGAGTGGCCAGCACGCCGGAAGCCTTCTGGTCACACCAGTCCAGTCAAAGAGTAGAAGGAGCACCAGCCGAAATCATGAAGGCACAAGAGCCCAGAGGCGTCCAAGACACGAAACTCCAGCCACTTGCAACTTTTTTTTATTGAGATTCAAATACGCATACAGGCATTTCCCTCAACAGGGGTAGTATTTAATAACAGCAATTCAAGTGAGCAATGACACTTCTCACGCCATTGAGGAGGAAGAGTAGATGACGGCTCCGAAAGTATGAATGAACATAGATGAGGTATCGTGGAAGACTCTTCTCACACCATTGAGGA
>BGPR01024792.1:0-22886 GCA_013235015.1 Araneus ventricosus | reverse complement strand
TTCAAAGACTGTGTCTAAGCGTCCTTCAAAGACTGTGTCTAAGCGTCTTTCAAAGAACTGTGTCTAAGCATCCTTCAAAGACTGTGTCTAAGTGTGCTTCAAAGGCTGTGTCCTTTGGATGTAACAGTGAATGAAATGAAGGTGTGCGTAGAGAAAACTTCAGATAATAGTGAAATAGACTACTGCATGTAGGATGCCTGCGTGATCAAGAATAGTCGCATAGGGCAGTTATTATGTACTCAAAAAAACTCTGCAGTACTGTTTAAATTGTATCCTTCTAATCCTTGTTTAAAAAGAAATCATAGCCATATATAATCAGGACAAATGTTTTGAAATACACTGCATTTTATGTTTAATTTATATGCAAAATAAAACTTTCATTTACCTCTGTTCCAGAAAATTTTTCCATTTACAATCCGTAGCAGCACAAATATATTTCACAATATTTTAAAGATATTGTTCAATATTCTCAATATTGGGAAATATCATAAAAATGCAGCATCAGTGTTGTAGATAATCATGTGCTACTTGGAATAGTTCTGATACACGCCATTTATAGCATTTATTTGTAAGGCAAAAGTTCTTTCAATTGCTTCCAAATGTTATTCATACTATTTGCACTTTTTAAAAGTTATTAGGCTTAACAATATAATCAAAATTTTATATTCTGTTAGCATTTTTCCCATGCATATTTTCTTATATGAAGAACGCTAGGAAACAGCATATTATAATTAGTAATGAGGAAAGAAATTGTAAAAAGCAAAGTACATAAATAAATGAAATATTGAATGAAATATCCCAGGTAGCACAACATGTTGTCCGATATTGTATAATATTGTTCGATATTATATAATATTATATGATAGTGTACAATCTTATACAATATTGCGAATAATGTTCAATATTGTACAATATCTTTGTGCTACTAGGGTAGCGCGTCTGTGGACTCGGGTAATTCAACAAGCTACAAAATTCGAAAAAATATAAGGTGACAACAACTTTTCATTTGAACTGCATAGTTTAGAATCACGAAGAAAATAAAACTGTGTACCAAATTTTTTCCATCTAGCTATTCAAGTTTTTGAGTTATAGTATTCAAATGACCGCGGATATAGAGACAGACAGACTTCCCGTTGACGGATTTTGTCCAAAATTTGATAGAAACCTACAAATTATGTTTAAAGACCACATACCAAATTTAATCCCCGTAGCTCTAGTAGTTTTCGAGTTATCGTGTTCACAGACACACAGGCATACATAATTCCAAAATTGTGTTTTTCGGACTCAGGAAGGTCTAAAACGTGGAGATTCGTCAAAATCTCGAATTCGAATTTTTTGACGATTACAATACTTTCTCTTTGTATACTTCGTATACGAGAAAGTAAAAATGGAAGCACATGATCGTAGTGATAACCTAAAAGAAAATCACTACGTTAATACCACAAAATGACATCATTGTCCAATTACGGAAAGTGATCGCAGTGACGTCAGAGTCACCATGACGTCATGAAAGGACACATGATTGACCCTGGTATGTTGTTATTTGTGTGGTTCGTTACCAGGTGATCAACTGTTGTGTCACTGCTATGTGATACATTACTGTAATCCTTTAGCATCACTATGACGATGATTCCGAATAATGCTTCAAAATAATCAGTACTAAGAAATATCTGTCTTTCATTTATAATTGCAAAATTCCTGGGAGAGATTTGATTGTAGTAATTTATAGAGTTAATAATTTTAAGTAGAATAATTTTTCTGAATAATTTGTGAAATGATATGCAACCCAAATAATACCAGATGCTCTACAAAATTGCTATGATGCGTTCACAATATTGTACAGTCCACAGAAAAATAATCGCGAAAATACCGTGCAATATCTTTATGTAAATAGAGAGAGTTCATCATAACAGAGAAACGATCTCTTTGAATGAAAAGATTAAGAATACAATAGATATCTTAACATAGAATATTATATTTATTGCGATCAAATATTCATAATATGCGATAATGTAAAAATAGTAAGCAAAATAAGACCGAAGATAAGACTAAAACCACAAGGATCAATTTTCAACGATTCAGTTGTGAAAATATCATTACTTACACCGATATGGAAATGCGTTTAAAATCGAAAAAAGTGAATCAATAAAATTTTTCTTTAATTTAGATGCAATACATTCTCAATGAATTAATCAACATACAGCTGAAAAGCAACTGTATTCATAAGAAGTCTTCTCAATTTTTCAATTTTCTCATTCAGAAAAATTGGAAGGCAATTATTGTTAAAATTTATTGCCCTTAGAGAAATGGTCATTTGTCAACTGTCAAATTAAGGCGCTTGAAATGAGATTGGAGAAAGACTTCTAGAACATAGTGGCATTGTTAATAGTCAATTGCAATTTTTATGAAACGAATTATACTGGGCCTGTTTTAAATCCTACACATAAATATGTGCTTGGAATAATAGTTTTCAGAATTTATCTGTCTTGAATACAACATTGTTGGAATTTGATTATTTTAGAGCGTTTTAAAATTATAAAATAAAATGTTTCGAAATTTAGAGAGAAAAATGTTTCTTATCCATTAGTTTAACTTGTATCTATACTTATAAAAGGCAATGTTTGTGTGCGTGTGTGTGTGTTTGTCTGCGATGTCCAGACAAATCTATCGCACTTACAACCATGAAATTTGGCACACAGGTAGTCGTAATGGTAACTGAATGCACCTCGAAGCCGAAATTTTAAAATGTAATGTAGAAATTTTTTCATTTAATGTTTTGTGTTGTTTTGGTTGATTTTTCGCACTAATTTCTCAATAGAATGATTTCGAATAATTGTACGACAAAAATAGATACACTATCGGAAAGAGCACGCGATTTCCGTTCTAATGAAGTTAGTTTCGAATTTCTTCGGAACGTTGCTGCCAATTTTGATTGGAGGACGCGCAGGATACGTCATGACCTTCACCTGAATGAATTACTTCGATTATTTTCGGATTCGATTTTATATTTTGCTTGCTGCATAATAATCATTTTCACGTTCCAGTTTCGTAATATTGTTTTGGATTAACGTAATCTATACTGTAGCGCGAAAAAAATAAGCAGGAAAATCAAATAATGTGTATCTTTTGTTTTGGTTTTGTTTTCAAAACTTTGTCATGTCATTGTGGGCGTTTTTTTTCTTTCATTTTGTTAAAGACCTAATTCCACAGGCAACGCCGTGCGTTCGGCAGTGTCTTGACGTGTTTAAGTCTCGCATATTTTACTTGAAGGATAATAATCATTTTCACGTTGCAATTTTGTAATATTGTTTTGGATTAACGTACTCTGTACTGTAGAGCGAAAAAAATAAGCAGGAAAATCAAATAATGTGTATCTTTTGTTTTGATTTTGTTTTCAAAACATTTTCATGTCATTGTGGGCGGGTTTTTTTTTTTTCATTTTGTTAAAGTCCTGATTCCACGGGCAACGCCGTGCGCGTACTGCTAGTAGGATATAAAGAGCAGTTTGTTCTCGTTTTGTTTACAAACCGATTAACTGATTCATTTCGACTTTAATTTGAGATTTTTTTTACATTAAATAAGTTTTAATGCTGAATTTAGATACATGTGTGAACGGAACCGAAGTCGTAGTTACTAATCTTTTGTTTTTTATCTTATTACAATGCTTTTATTAGGATAGAAGTTATGTGGGGAGGTAGGGTAACCATAAAGAAAGATAGAAGCCCCGACCAGCCAAGGCATCCAGAGTACCGCATGATACTACTACGCATGGTACCTAGGTATACGGAGTATTACTCCCTGCGAGCCCCATAGCACTAGTACTTTACTTTACACTACGACACACACATTCCTCCAGAGATAAAGTTCTCCAGTTTGCAATTTGGATGGGTGTGCTTAGAGAATCTACTGTGGTTGGTCACAAAATGGTCATCAGTGACCCATGGAACAACCCCTCTCTGTAGGAGGTACGATCCGTCATCAGAAAAGTGGTGAATATAATCACAAACATTGCTGTACTCCCTAGGAAAACAAGAACCTCATTACGTATTCGGCAACTTTTCATCCCCATATTTAAGGTGCCACCTTCAGAGGGATATAAGGGGGAAAATGAACGTCCTAGTTCGGCATGGCAGTGGAGCTTCCCAAGTAAGTGTATAATTTAATTATATTACTTTTATAACTTCATACTGATTGCATTTAATTGGGCAGATGATGCTTCGAGGCAATTTTTTTTCAAATAAAAAAATCATTCGTTGTACAGCTAACGCAGGTCTCTATTTATTCTTATATTCACTGCATTTTCAGCTTGTTGTTGCGAGCAACTGTTATTACGAGTTTGAGTTATGGCTACATTTTATAGGGTATCTCTTGATTCATGATTTGTGCCATAATATTTTTCTTAAAAATTTTGGCTCGCAGACGGTGTTTCAGACGCATTTTCTCGATTAAATTCCAGCCCATAAAAAGGTTCCCTTTTTTGCTTGAGATATTTTCATATTTCAAACCACACTTTAGATCATATCAAAGTAGTAAATATAATGGCTTGGAAGATTTTATATGGAAGCCAAAACTTGACATAAAAAATTTAATTTTTCATTCAATATCCATTTCGATGGATTTTTCTGAACATTTGTTGTGCTTCATGGTGCTGAAATTCATTTATTTTATTGTCCAAATTCTTAAAATGATGCCAAGTATGATGTGTATCTGCTCTTTGACAAAAATAAACACTCTTGATTGAATAGAACGTTTATTTCATTAAAAAATTCTAAAAGAACAGAAAATAATGATTTAATGAATCTACAATTCATTCCAGATATTCACGCTTGATGCATTTACAGATATTTATGATCGGTTATTTGCTAACAGCTAGGCTCACAAACGTCCTGGTTTTAAAACTTGCTCAGAAATCTTGACTTTTTTATATTTTCTCTCAATATACCATCTATACAGGGTTCCTACTTATATCCGTTACACCCCCCTTAGCTTCTAAACGCTGACTGACAGCTTAGGCCATAAAGTTGGTGTTTAGGTATAGTAAAAAGGATATGCGCTACTCGATGAGAAAACTTACAACGCCGTCTATCGGCAAATTTTGGAATTAGCGGTCCTATCTCGTAAACGGTGCAAGATAAGAGAGAAAAAGTCAATTAGAAAGATGTAGAGCACTCTCGATTTTGTACGAAAAGATACCTTGCGCAAATTAATACTCAAACAGAATGCAAAAAATTTGTTTGGTCACGATTTCGAAAATTGCCATTTCATAAAGAGTGGAAGAAAGAAACTGAGACACGTCCCTGTCTTCTGGATCATTTGTTTATATTGCTCAAAATACTCTCCGTTAGCCACTATACACATTTTCACTCTGGACTGGATTTCTCGCTTCGTTCGCGTTTCACGACACCAGTGTTGAAAATCACAATCAAACAAATGTTCATTTTCTATATTCTCTTTTGAGTAGTAATGTGCACAAGGTATCTTTTCGTACTAAATCGAGAGTGCTCTACAACCATATAATTGACTTTTTTCTCGTATCTTTCACCGTTTACGAGATAGGATCGCTAATTCCAAACTTTGCCGATAGATGGCGTTGTAAGTTGTCTCATCGAGTAGCACATAGCCTTTTTACTACACCTAGACACCAAATTTATGGCCTAAGCTGTCACCGTTTAGAAGTTAAGGGGGCTGTAACGGGTATAATTGGCAACCCTGTATAAAAGAGTAAATCGTTTCTTAATCCATCTATTCTGCTTCTAGAAATATAATGTCATATAAGATGTGTTCGTTTCGAAATCTCAGTAGGAGTATTACTTGTACTGGGCGACTTATATAGTTTATTGTCGACTAATAAAATACCTCAAAGGCAACATAATTCCAATTAACTAACTTGACTACATTAACCCCTAAATTCCCACTTTTTGTCTTCTAAAATTTTGAAAATAAGACTGAAGCTCTAATGCCTGTTGTTGTCGATAGGATATATATTGAAAATAATATTAAATCAATTTACAACATATAGATGGCAGCCTGAATGCCGATGAAAAAATAAAATAAAATTAATGTTTTTCACTTGAGGCTGCATCTTTTTTGCTTTGATTGTACACTTGAGAATAAAGTATTTTATTCTACAATGTTGAACAAAATTCCTTATACGCATTATTAGTTATTAAAATTCATCTGTGTTTAGAATTATAGAATTTTATCAAGGGATTTTTTTCTGAAATAAAGTCCAAATGTTATGAGTTGGTTAGAAACTGCTTTTTAGCCATAAACCATACTTAAAACAACATAGAATTTTTTAAAGTATTTTTTCCATGTTTTATTCAAGAAATGAAAGTTAAAAACATTTTTAAATCAATTTTTAAAAATCTTGCTTTTAAGGGTTAAGATCCTTGACTTTTCATATAGACTTGAAAGGAGTCAACTTTACAGCAATAGCAAAAATAGTTCATTTGATATTTCACTCTATCCTTACAGTTTTAATCATTAGCTTAGGAGGAAAACCCAAAAGCTGCTTACCACGGAGATTTTGACGACGGAACAAAAAATTACATTCCCCTCTTTACAAGTGATCAGGATATAGGACATGGGAGGTGATATTTCCTGGGGATAAGGTGGGAAAACGATAAATTAAGTGATCAGAGTAGAAGTAGATTTAAAGGGGGGGGGCGGGGGGTAGAATCCTAATCTTTTACTGTAACGGCAGCTGCACGCGCCCGTAAGGAAAGGGTTAAGAATTAAGCATGCTTCAAACAGCCAGCCACGAAAAGCACTATCCAAATGCTTTCGACGATTCTTTTCTGCTTTCTGTCAGTTTCACCGCAATTCTCTCTCTCAGCGTATTTGGGGAGTTTCTTATCAAAAGTGAACATACCCATTTTACAAAATTGGATTTTAGAAAAATAAATATTCATTTTTTTCAAAAAGATTAAGAATTTTAGCCAGCTTCACAAAACGGGAAAAAAACATTTTTTGACATATTGAGACTGCGATGGGATGGGAAAAAACCTACAGGTTTAAACCGAAAACCGCTTTTTTTTGTTTCGGTTATTTTTGCCTCGGTTTAAACCGGTTATTTTTTCAAATCCAATAACCGGGTCGGAAGATGGGCTCGATTTTAGGTTCGACTAGACTAAAATTTACCAAGTTATAAAGCTTTGAATTTCATCACCTTAGGCCAATCACCGACAACCGCTTCCTCGAGGCGTCTGTTGGTTGGTGGATTATTGAAAGGGTCTTTATGAACAGATAAATATTGTCCAATGGATTTATTTCCTGCAAAAACAATACTAATAAAACATTTTGTCTGCAAACGGCATCTGTTTTTTGTAGCCAAAAATATTTATCTTTAATCGGATGTTCTGTGGCGTCCGAAAGATTAGTATCTGCGTTGAATGATGTTGTTTCCGATGAGAGGTATCGACTCACGGATCAACACATTGCTGAAAGAGTATTTATGGGAAGATTAGATGATAAATATTGGCCAATGAATTAATTTCTTGTGAAAACAATGTTAATAAAATATTTTGTCTATACTACTAGTTTATTGCAATAATTATTCATTTATTATTATTACATATTGTATTAATTGCTGATTTATAATCATCACTTATTACATTAATTCATTATTGTATTAATACTTACTTATTGTATATTATTATTAATAAAAAATTCAACTGTCTTATAATCTCAGCCGTATCTGTGGTCACTAACTTTTTTATATTCACAGACAAGGCAGGATTCACATATGTCTACGCCCTATGTTGAAGCACAAAATTCTGTGCCCCCTCCTGAAAATGCTGATTTATTATTTTCAATTTAATATCAAAGGTTATTTTTTAAACAGATGCACTTAATACAAATTTTATAATCTTTGAACAGCATTGTATTTTTGATTCAAAACCACGCTATTTATAAAATTTCATAAAATTAACACCTGTATGAGGAAAAAAAAATCCACGGAATTTGTTGAAGCTGTCGTACTGAAATTTCTCCATTCTCGCTTTTGTGCATGAAAAGACTGTTTTTGTTTCATTGAGATCATATCTTGTTATATATGCTTCAACGCAAAGAAGTGCTTTGGCATCAGGCTGGATTTACACACTTCTACGCCCTAGGCCAAAACATACTTTTCGCTCCTTCCCCTCTAAAATTGTTAATTTTCAATTTAATATACAATGATTAATTTTTGAAACATATAAGTATAATACAATCGTTATAATCTCTGAATAACATTAAATTTTTAATTCAAAATTACATTATTTATGAAATAAACTAATAATATCGTCTACAAAAATACTGCATTTCTTGAAATAGTCTGAAATACCTAATGGAACTTCGTTCGAGCTTTCATCCGTTAATATGTTTGAAAAGTCATTGAAGTGCACAAATTTTCTTAAATGTCTTTCAATGCAAATAATTTCAAAGGCAAAAAACGATAAGGTCCACAGAAGAAAGAAATGTATCGCTTAATATGCTTATTGTAAATTTCAAAAATATAATTTTGTATGGCCTTTTGAAAATAACACTGAAAAATGTGTAAATATTTGGCTGTTATTTCTACTGATCATGCGTCCTAGGCCATGGCTTAGGTTAACCCGATGGGAAATATGGCCATGTATGGCATTCTGTTGTTAATATTTGGCTGTTATTTCTTCTGCGTATGTGTCTCCTGATTGCTGCACCCTAGGTCATGGCCTCGAAATCTGGACCTTGTCACAGAGGGGGATGCGCTAGTCGCCGTTTTGCCACTATATTCCTTCTTCTTCGAACCCACATGATCATGAACAGGAATGGCGTTAAAGTCTGCCCAACGGCGGGAAGGGTCTTCCCAATAGTCCGGCGCGACCTGCTGTACAAGGGGAGGGAATTAATGATGACCCTCTCAAATTTTCTTGAGATCTTTATTTATCAACTAGTTGAATAGCCCATTGCGTTAACGGGATACAAAAATTTGCTTCGACAGGGGGCACAGAATCCCCGATAGGGGGCCCCTGCCTCCCGGACACCCCACTGAAGCCATCCCTGATCGTGAACCGTAGTATAATCCACGTCCTTAAGGGAAAAGACAACTGTACACGTGAAGAAAGCAGGTAGGCAGAATGATACCCTGGCTAGCTCCATAGTCATTGCCAAGTGATACGCAAGGTTAAAGAAATTGCATAGTTATACAAAAACATTTCAAGAATCAAATCATCTGGATAGAAAATCTGAATCGAGTTATATGATAAGGCGGAACCGTTTTACCTCACTGAAGAACGTTTTCAGTTCTGTTTGATGAAATTCTATTTGTAGAGTTCTGTCGTAAAAATCTCTAGAGTTACGGTAGCCATAATTTAGAAATTTAATTACTTACAAAATGAATATGGATCGGTCCTTTTTCTCTTTAGAAAATAAAAAATGGCTAACTGAAACTGAAAAGAACACTTCATGCATGTAATTAGTGATAAATATGATCGGCTTCAGCCCTCAAACAATATTTAAAAATGTTTTTTGTACTTGTTTTACATTTTAAGTAAAAACTGCAATTTTAAACTAAATTAATACCTAGTCATTTTTTAGCCTCGTTTGAAAAAATTGCATTTGTTAACCTCGCTAATTACTGTATTTTGAGGCACAGGGAAAGAAATTGATTTTCACGCATATTTGTTAAAAAGGATAATTTTAAAGAAGGCCAGTAAGGTTTCGATAAAATAGAAGAGAAAGTATCACGTTACTGACTTTATAAATAGAGCATTTTCCCTATACAGTTATCCAGGTGCTTAGGTGCATTTAAAATTAAATATGAAAAACAATATAACCTAATATTATTCACACAATGAAATACAGAAAAATAATAAGATTAAAAACTATTACTATGAAAAAGACAACCCAGATATGGAATTCCAACAATCAAATGCCAGTCGACCTTAGGAATCGATTATGTCACATTATTTCGAAATTTGTAGGCGCCAACCTTCTGTGAGGGCCAATTGTTGGAAAAAGACAACAAATATAGGAGTAAATCTCCAAAATATATGAAGAAAAGAACGAGAAAATTAAGTAAATGCTTATATATATATCCCAATGTATTTTATAACTAAACACAAACGCATTGATAAAGAAGAGAAAGGAATGTCTGATACTTGTAAATGTTTCATTCCCGTTTCACGAATCGATTGAAAAGCAGTTGGAGCACTCGTCTTCTTCGACTTAAAATCTTCTCGTGTTATACATTGACTGGTAAGAATGAATAAATATAATTTGAAGATGCATCGGTAAATTTCAGTTGATATTGAAATACATTATTTCGTATTCATCTAAAAGAAACATGATAAAGATTATTTATTAGTAGTTCAGTAAACAGCAGATCTCACCTCCCCCCCCCGAAAAAATCTCAGATCTGCTCTTCTTCGCAGTCTTCAACGATTTAACCATTTCTTTTTCGAATACTAATTATTTACGTAAGTCTCTACGTTTATCGGTATGTAAAAAATTATAAATAAATGTCTGCTTTTACTACTAAAAAAATAACATTAAATGTCTCGCTATTGCCAAAATGACTGAACTGTCTTAATGGTTCCAAATTCACCCTTGACTCGCCAAACATTGAAACCCTTGAAACGGTCACCATCTTGCAATAGAAGCGAAATATAAAACCTTTTACAAAATGCATAATTTTCAATGACTCCTAGGAACACCCATGCCAAATTCGAAGACGCGTTTGGTCGTGACAGGGTAACAACAGAAAAACAGACGAAACAATAGACAAATAGACGAAATGCTGAATGGTCGAGTTAAATCATTACTCTTTACGCTCTGTCAATTAAGTATTGAAAATTGTTTCATTAACAAATTCTGCAAGGGTATAATAAAGAAGATCCTATATATTCCGCTTATTTGATAGTATTTATAATGACATATTCATACGTAATTCATAAGCATCAGCTAAATGCATACCCATTGAAATGTATGATTTGATATTGAGACCATACGTCCCGGTTTGAACGGAACCGTTCCATTTATAGGTAGCCTGCCCCTTTGTCCCAAAACAGGGCATCGAGACGTCGATGTGTTCCGTTTTCAGAAGGCAATCAACCCATGGTAGCAATTTCGAAACAAAAAAGTCTGTTGGTAGCATTTATTAGCTTAGGATGATTCAACTGAAAATCGTAGCAGACTCCATTAATTTGCATGATGTGAACTTTCGTGTAACTATTGATTAATAGAAGATTTGTGTTCGTCTAAGACGGGCTTTCAGCTTGCCAACAATATCTCAGATTTGATTGTCACAGATTTATTAACGAAAGTTGTAGTAAAAAATCCCATGCAAATTGGCAGAGGGCTTAAAAAATGAAAAAAAGCATGGAAAACAGAACTGATGAAACAATTGATACTAACTTCCAACTGATAACAGAATTCTTCTTACGGAGTTCCGCGTGGATGAATTAAATAAAAAAGAAAGCAAACGACTGAAACTTCATAATTCAACAAGAAGGTCTCCGATAAGTGGAAAAATAATTTAATTCCAGGATAACTTTTATTTGATATTAACGAAGTTCCGCGTCGATGAAGCAACGTAAAATAAAAAAGAAAAGAAACTGCTTAACTCAGCTAAAAAAAAACCTATCAAACAGGAATAACGTCCGCTGGATACGTTGAAGATCTTATAATTTAGCAAAAAGATACATTGTTTCCCACCACACAGAGAAAAAAATGCTAAAGATTATATTAGGAAAATAAATTAATTCTGGTATAACTCTTATTTGATATTAAATCATATCATCACAGAAATCAAAACAGTATCCTGTGTGTATGCTAATTTGTAGACAGACTGTCTGCTCTGAATCTCTATTGGTACGTAGCCACGCACACATTCCTGAGCGTTACCGAAATTTCTGGTCTATTTTAATATAGATATTTTACGTCTACCCGGCACTAATGCACCCGTAGCAAGGGTCTTTTCTCAAATGAATAAATTTTGAATGAGCGAAAAACACAGTTGAAAGTCACACAAGGCTCACAGTCACAGACAGCAAGTCACACAGTGAGGCAATGCTAATTACCAAAATGAATTTTATGACACCCTGTGTTTAAAATCAGCACCGAATATACTTAAGCAAATTTGCTCTTCAGAAAAATATAAGACCACATAAGTTATTTATTCTCACAAGTTCACTCTTGGTCTTCTCATTAATAAATAAAAACTGAAGAAATATGCACGTCTTCGAATACACATACTATTACCTAAAAATTAGTAGATGTGTCGTTTTGAGGAGAAAAATAAATGGTCACTTTAAATATGATAGGCCATTTCTTTAGTTTTGGCGTTTTCTGTAAATCATAACATCTTGATTTTATTATTATATATGAAGTAAAATATGAAATATAAATATATTTCTTCATAAATGGAGCTAGGTGCTAGCTTCTAATTAATTGTTGCTTCCTGTGTATTTGGCGTCGCCTGGTTTACGTCTAAAATTTCGGCAGAGAGTGTTAGGTTTAACACACTCTCTAGTTTCTTTTGATTATCCATTAAGGTTTTTGCATTTTGATTAATCAGAATGTTTCTCATATTGGTATTGGACAGGATTCAGGCCACAAAGGGTATACTTTTGATTTATAATCATACCCTTGACAGAAAATCTTGTCTAATTTGAAATCTTTATGGTGAGTGGTCTTTGATAAAGTTCGCCATTCGATTTCTCATTCATTTCTTCCTTTTTAAACATTTTTTTTTACTTTCTAAATTAATTTTTATGTGTTTTAAATATTATCGTTTTAAACTTCTGTAGATGCAATCACTTGAGGCTGTTGCGTTAGTACGCTTAAAGATGTATTGTCATCGCTTATGTTTAAATCTGCTGTTTCTTATCTATACTTTTTTTTTTAATTTTAATTTTTGTTTAGCATATTTATTATTTGTATCTGTATTATATTATAAATAGCTGCATATGCGCCTTTATATATAATACTAAGAATTTTTATTAATGTTTGATTAATTAATTTAATCAATTTTTAAATAATATTTTCATTAAAATTTAGTCAATTTATAACTGTCATAAATATATTACAATATTGAAAATAAAACTCTAGAAATAGGTATTAAATTCTGCTTCATGTGTACAGCAAAGTATGAATCATTTAGCTTAAGTTTTTGTATCAACAAAATTCGTATATAAGTTAGAAGTTAAACATGGCAGGTATTTTTAAACCACGCATTTTTTTCTTGCGACCTCAGAACATCTTTTCTTCTTTCAAGAAAAGCAGAAATTTTTCAGGAAAGTTGTCAGAAAAATGTGGAAACTTTCTCGGTATAACTGTAGTCATAAAGCCCGAGATTTCCATATCTACGTCCGGCACGTTCAAGTTTGTAGTTTTCAGACCCATTGGAGAAGTTGAGAGGAACTATTTTGGCTGACGTAATCATAAAATACGGGTGGCTGAATTTCTCAGTGGATCTTTGCTTAGTCAAGTGTTCCCTAAGTTAAGAATAAAGTGAACAATAAATAGCAGACGTAACATGATATGTGGTATTTTCCATTAAACTTACATTAATATGAAGAAAATATAGGCAAAATGTCTGTTAAAAGTTATAAACGATCTTTACATTTCTTTATATATAAGGATTGAATATCTAACAAGTTAAAAAAGGACGAATATCTAAAAGTCAAAAATTAATAGAGAAAAATCCAAAAAAATTTTCAAGTCTATAGTTAGTGTTTTACTCACTAGATGGAGATAGGTGCACGCATCTATTTTCCTTGTTAACATTGTAACGCACGCTTTTTATGGCGTCCTTTCTTTGTTCCACAAATGTTATAAGAGGTAAGATTTTAAGCCCATCTTATCAAACTCTGTTTAAGAGACTGTTTTTAATTTCTTCTTTGTGGATAAATATTTTTCTTTCCAATACATTCCGGAATGGGTTCAGGCCTTCAGAGGATATTAAATATCAGACCTTAAAGTCTTTTTCCTCTATAGAAAACCTATTCCATTTTTGAATCTGCACGGATGTTTGGCCTCTGATGAAATCATCCAGCAGATTCTTACTTCTTCTCGTTGTCTGCTATTATTTTTAACTCCTCTACAATTTTAATTCTCTTTATTAGTATTTTCTTTATATATAATCTATATTTATATTTTTGAGTCTTCTTCACTTTAATAAATTTATGTGCTGGTTATTTTACAAACGATGTTAAATTTTCCGAAAACATAAAAAAAAATTAGCAGCATTAATAGAGAAGGCCTCATTCTTAAAATTTCCACCGTCTTTATAGTCCAAAATAGAATATAAAAGTCAAAAGTTGCTTAGTTAAAACTCTCTAAATAGACATTTAGGAAGCTTAATTTTAAATTAAAAATGAACTACCTTTCGAAATGTGCATTTCTAAGGTCTTTGTTTCTTAATTTTTTAATTAGGAGAAAGGATGCATTATTGTATTTAATTACTGTTTATTGGTTCAGGATATATTGTGTCAAACTAAAATTAATGGACAAAATGACCTTAAAGTTCATGGACCGTTTAAAAATGAATGCATCAAGTAAATTTTTAAAGTTCTTAAAACTTAAGTTCAATATTGTGAGCAAAATTATATATTTTAACTATATAATGTATCTATGTATGACAGTTAGGATGTAATTCAATTAAGTTGATAAAATTAGATTTGAAATTATGTATATGTCGTTGTTCAAACACTCGACACTATGGTATATTGGACGGATTAATGTTGGGCATCTAAGTTGCGAAAACAGGAGCACATTTTTCCAATAATTAATTGGGGGGTTGTGTAAAAAGAATACATCATTCAACTTAATAGTTTTTTGACTTATTACTTTTATAAGATATAAAAAGTTTTTTATCTTTATAAGAGAGTAAAATTATCTTATAAAAGTAAGCAACCAAAGTATTTATTAAGGTATTTATACACATTTTTACACTTTTTTACACATTTTTACACAAAATGTTAAACCTTTTTTGTACAATTCAATTTTAATTGCGTTGATATTTTAATCCTTTTATTATAAAAGCGTAGAAAATGTAAAATCAATATAAAACGTTTCTCAGAAAAAAAGGCGTTTAATGGAATGAATTGTATTTATTTGTACAATAACAATCGAATAGTAGCATTTTAATAGTCTAATAAAGTAATAACAGTTTCGAAAGATTGTGGAATTTCTTTTAACGCCCATCATTCACTTAACCCCTTCGGGACGTGCCCACCGGCCAGGAGCTGGCAAGCGCATTCTGTGCCCACCGGCCGAAGCTTTGTCTCCCGCTAAGCCTAACATGCATTAAATAGGCCCTCAAATATTTTTCTGTTTAACAAGACTACTTCAATATGCGTCTCATTGGATACTATTTTTAGAAGCTATTAATTTCTTACAAAGCATAAAAATTCTCTAATTAATCGTTGTCTGACTCTTCATCTAGCATTTGCTCACGCATATCTGTCTATAAAAACCAGCACTGATTAATATTAACTCTATATTCCATTTATTACGCTCTTTCCCAACATTTCCATCTTAACAATAAAAAGAGCGAAATGAAGAGCCAATACTTTGAATAATACCCGACTCCGACTGGTAATGTTTCATCATCTCGTTTAGTTTTATGTCAACAAGGACGGCTTATCAAAAACCAACATCGTTACAAGATCAATACCAGCGCGCATGGAATGCTATCTCCTGTATATTTAATGGTCGAGCAACGCCAGACAGGTATAACATATATCAAATATTTCTCATAGAAGGAAACGGGGATGTTTGGATGGTTCGAATTGGCCTGGAGCCAGCAGTTGACAGCTCGCGTGAAGGATTGGAAAAATGCCTCGAGCACTTGAAGCGATGCAAAAGGTTCTATTTATGCTTTGGAGGTTGCAGCATTTCAAAGAAAAATGGAAGTGTGGAAAAGATAACGTGTATTTTTATGTACGTTTTCTTACTCTATATCTTTTCGAGAACGGAGTGATCTGTGCTCTTTTTGCCTGATAAGTTCTGTCAGCGGTGTTTGATCTTTGATTTATATTCCTCTGTCAGGAATATGATGGATGCGGCCAGACAGCGGAAAAGCATTCGCACCGAGAAGTGTTGCGAGGCGTAAATAAACAATGTATTTTCATGTATTTAGATTGTGGAATAAGAATTTCGGAAGATCATGGATATTAGTTTGAGATCTGAAAGTAGCAATTCAAATAAAGAAAGTGACCAGATGTTTCGGATTAACCAGAACAAGCTCGAAGTATTACTAAGTGTATCTATACTTATGAAAGGCAATGTTTAGGTATGCGTGTGCGATGTCCAGACTAATGTATCGCACTTACAGCCATGAAATTTGGCACACAGGTAGTCTTAATGGTGAATCACTGTACCTCGAATTTTAAAATTTAATCTAGAAAATTTATTTAATATTTTATGTTGTTTTGGGTGGTATTTGATACTAATTTCTCAATATCATGGTTTCAGATAATTGTACGAAAAAAATAAATACATCCTCGGAAAGAGCACACGATTTCCGTTCTAACGAAGTTTGCTTTGAATTTCCAACGTAATTTACTGAATTTTGAGACATTTTTAAATAATATTCAATTTCATTTATATTTTTAACTTTCAGTTCTCATTTTCTTGCATCCGACGTTTTAATAACGCTATAATTTTCAATTGTTTTTAAATATAAACCGGAATATTTATTCCTGTTTTAAAACAAGAATGGTTAAAATATCTTTTTACTCCGACTTTCTATGATTTTTTTATTGATCAGTTCAAAACATTTTCCCTCGCATATCCGAATCGACGAAGCTTTTATCCGATCCAAGATTACTCTCAATTCCCAGAATGCATTTCTACTTATCCGATTGGCTGGCGGTACCACGTCATACTCTCGGTCATTTTATTGCGTCAGCTAATCTTATTACTTCATTTTACTGATCCAAGAATCATTCGATTTATTCGCGCATATATGCTGATGTCTTTAGTTAAAAGAACACGTTATTCATCTCGCTCAAGTTCCTGCGTGTACTTTCACTATAAATCGAGGGCGAAATCAATAATATATATATGTTTTGATTTCGTTTTCAAAACTTTGGGCTTTTTTATTTTGTTGAATTCATTATGCCACGGGCAACGCCGTGCGCGTACTTCTAGTAGTATATATAATTAATGCATGTTTATGTATTTAGATTGTAGAATAAGAATTCGGAAAATCATGGATTTGTTTGAGATCTGAAAGCAGCAATTCGGATAAATAAAATGAACAGACGTTCTGTATAAGCAGAGGCAGCCATGATTTTCGACACAATAACACCGAGAAGTGTTGCAAGTGTAAACAAACAATGCATGTTCATGTATTTAGTCTGCAGACTAAGAATTTTGGAAGATTATCATGACTATCTGTTTGAGATTTGAAAGCATCAGTTCTGATAAAGAGAGTGTCCAGATGTTTCGGATGAGCCGAAACAGACTCGAAGTGTTACGAAGTATATATAAACAATATATTTTAATGCATTCAGATTGTAGAATAAGAATTTCAGAAATTCATGAATATCTGTCCGAGATCTGATAGTAGCGAATTTGTGATAAATAAAGTGACCAGATGTTCAGATTTAGCCGATGTAGCCTCGAAGTGTTACGAAGTATATATAAACAATGTATTTTAATGCATTTGGATTGAAGAATAAGAATTTCAGAAATCCATGAATATATGTCCAAGATCTGATAGCAGCGAATTTGGATAAATAAAGTGACCAGATGTTCAGATTTAGCCGAAGTAGCCTCGAAGTGTTATGAAGTATATATAAACAATGTATTTTTAATGCATTTAGATTGAAGAATAAGAATTTCAGAAATCCACGAATATCTGTCCGAGATCTGATAGCAGAGAATTTGAGTAATTATGTGACCAGACATTCTGATTTAGCCGAAGCAGCCTTGATTTTCTACATATTTACACCAAGAAGTGTTACGAAGTATAAATAAACAAAGTGTTTTCATGCATTTACGCTGTAGAATAAGACTTTCGGAAGATCATGGATATGTATTTAAGATCTATAATCAGCAATTCGGATAATAAAGTGATCAGAAGTTCTATATGAACAAGAAACAGCCTTAATTTTTGTCACTGTTCCGGATTTGCTTCTAATTGGAATTAAATATCACGTATTGCCTCATTACTTTTACTTATAAGGGAATAATTCATATTAAAAATTAGAAAGACTATTTAAATATATTAATTCAAAATATAGTTTTTGGAGAGGTTTGGGTGAGGTTTGTTAAACTATCATTACAAAAAGCTAAGATTTTAATTTCTGAATGGAAACTTCAAAGTTTATGAAGAAGAGCAACTAAATAATAAAAAAGGGGAGGGAGGGTATGGGGAATGTGTTCGTTAAATCATGTACTGATCAAAATACGAACTTTCTGAAAGAAAACCAGCGGGAGTGGTCTCCCCTAAACTTTCTCGTATACTTCTCCAAAAAAAATTCGAACCTACTGTAATCAGAATCCAATGACTATCAGAAGGCTTTTAGTTGTAGATTATAGTGATTGTAAAATATTTAGGTAAAGAACTAATTCAAAGAGACGCATACCGATTAAAACGCATCTATCACACATTTCCACTCTTGCCGGCTCAAGGACAAAGTGACATAATTCTTCCGCATGCACAGAGATTGCTACCAGTACGCATGCGTGTGTATAATCGGATTAGAAAAATTAATTATGCAATTTGAACGCCTTTTTTTAACCGATTGACACAAAAATTGGACACAAATCTACAATTAATATAAGAAGGCCACATACCAAATTTCATTTATCTAAGTACTGTTGCTAAGAAATTATTCGACTAAAAATATGCGATTATACAGACCGACAGACAATCAACCTTCGACGGATTTGGTCCAAAATTTGATACGGACCTACATTCAAGATGATAAAACTGTGTGCCAAATTTTATCCATCTAGCTATTCAAGTTTTTGCGTTATATTGTTCACATGAACGCGGACAGACAGACTTCTCTTAAACGGATTTTGTCCAAAATTTGATAGAAACCTACAAATTATGTGTAAAGATCACATACCAAATTTCATCCCTATATCTCTAATAGTTTTTCGAGATATCGTGTTCACAGACATACATAATTCCAAAAATGTGTTTTTCGGATTCAGGGAGGTCTAAAAGGTGCAGATTCGTCAAAATCTCGAGTTCGAATTTTTTGACGATTACAATATTTTCTCTTTCGTATACGAGAAAGTAAAAAACCTTCCTTTTATTAAATTTTATTGTCTTCATATCATTAAATACTAATCAATCGTTACTGCATCGCTTACTATCACTTGCAGTCAAACATGACAATAAGAATAATTGAAATGATATTTATTTTAAGACGCAGTAAATATGGTACTTTTCCGTTAGCCGGGCGCAAATGTCGCCAAGTGAACCAAACGCGAGCCAAGTTACCAAGCGAAGCGATTTTCCGTTAGCTGGGCGCAAATGTCGCCAATTGTGAACCAAACGCGAGCCAAGTCGCCAAGCGAAGCGATTTTTTGTTAGCCGGGCGCAAATGTCGCCAATTGTGAGCCAAGTCGCCAAGAGAATGGTTGTAAGAAATTTGGCGAAATTCTACATTATTTGGCGATTTTTCGCTTGCGCCCGGCTAACGGAAAAGTACCGTAAATATTATTAGCTCGAGTGATGCGAGGTCTCTTTTCCAACTCGACCGTTCAGCATTTTGTCTGTCTGTAAATGTGTTTGTTACGCAGTCACGACCAAACGCGTTGTTCCACGAGGCCGTAAAAAACGAAGTATATTCAAGAATTTTTATTTTTTAATTCCGTTTCAAGACAACATTGTCTTCAAAATGAATGACAACATTGGATAAACCTTTAAAGACTGCGATGAAGAAGAAACCTTAGGGTTCTTTTTCGGAAGAGATGTCTACTGTTCACAAATCTATTAGTCTAGTATACGATGAGATAAAATATCTGTTACAAATTGATAATTTTAGAACAAAGACGACATTTCAAATTTCATCTATATAGTTCGTAGCGCTTTTGAGAGTTATCGCGTTCTCCTACTCAAAAACAGACAGACCGATAGACAAACAGTTAATCACCGTTTATACGTTTTTAAAAGGACTGACGTAAAACGACGTATAAATAAAAAGACGTATAATCGAAATTTTAATAAACAACTTTGATTATTACAGCTTTAAAGCTACTAATGCAAATTCATTTAAAAGAATTAATTTTAAAGACTTTTAAGATAGTAGGTACTAGTAAAATACTACTTAGTATGGAAATCAGTAATTAAATTTTAAAATTAAAGATTTAACATAAAGGTGAGAAAAATAATAACTTAATTGCATATCTTGAGCACTAATTATATATATTTTATATAATTTTTGTGCAGGTAAGCGTTTAATTAAAAAAACTTTAAGTGTCGTGTGGCGTGCTTACTCTCTATGAATATTAAGTACGTCATTATGTATCGAATTAAGTTCATTGAATGTTTTTTCACTATTATTTTGACAAAAGAAAATAAGCCGAGTCTTTAAAAAAGTTGGAGTTGACTTTCTTCATCGTCGCTTCAACTAGCACCAAACAAATTGTCTTCGATTTAATTCATCAGTTGTGAACAATTTCGGAGTCATGATATTTTTATCACAGTTCTCATACTAGAAAAGAGGAATTTTTTTACATTTTAGAACGAGGAGAAACGACGTAGGGGAGAGTGGGGTAAAACCGAGTAGTGGGGTAAAACAGGGTACCCTTGATTCTGGAAATATTAGTTCTTCTTTCTAGCGGACAGATAATGAATTAGACTCTATTAGTCAAGAAAAAGGAACAGCCTTAGTGGCGTGTTGCAGCTGTTGAATTCATTGCTTCTATGAAGATTTATTTTTTTAAGACGTCAGCCCTCTAATGTTCGTTTGATTTTAAACTGTCTTTACTTAAAAATCAATACAATTTTAAAAGCCATTTTTGGTCCATCTTATTATACGTTTACTAAAGGTTTATATCCTATCAAACAATAAGGATTTACTCCAATAATTGCGCTGTTCTATTTCATTTGCCATAACCTCTGCACACGGGGTAAAACCGTGTACTCCAAGTAGCTTTAGACTGGGACAGTCAGTATTGATGATTCCTCCGATTAAGACGATAAAAAACATCAGACGTTGATTGTCTGTATTTTAATGATGTACTTTTTAATTTAAATAAAGAAGAAGGACTAATACAATGAACAATTGTCTCAGCTGTGCTTACGAAAGCTTCAGTGGCGCGGAGGAAGAAGACAACCGCTTTGCATGTGAATTTTGTAACAAAAATTATTAAATTGTCATATAAAATAAAAACGGTTGCAACTTTTACACTGAAAATCGAGTTTACCTAATTTACCATAACGTTCACATGTGTACCCGGTTTTCCCCCACTAGTAGGGTAAAATCCGGTAGTTTTACTTTTTACCACATTTTTATTAACTCGCTTTCTTGTCTATCTGTCTGTCTGTTCGGTACAAATTTTGCAATGAATGTTAAACTGACTTCCCGATGAGCTCGAGACTTGAAACTTCAAACACAGCTCAGAACTAGATGCCAATGCAATATTAATTCGCTTTCTTTTCTGTCTGTTTGTCTGTCATTTCATATTTTGCATGCCGCATGCTCATTACGTTTTTCATTATATCTCCAAAACTATTAACATTATAGTCTTGGTTCTTGGGTATATGGATGGCCCATGGGATCATCGAAGCACCCCATATTATAGCCATATCTTTGCGCATGTGCAGTACGCTTTTAATTATATCTCGAAGATCTCTGCGTCACGTAACTTGATTTTTCAAGAAAATAACAATTTTCTATTTATGATCAGGTGAGAAGAAACTGAAATAAACCTGAATTTTGCCACATGTCTCCGTCATAATCTCATCAAGATGTTTAAAATCGATTGCAAAATTTCACACACACACGAGACCAAAAAGCAGAAAATAATTATTTAAATAAAATAAAAATTTTAATACACCTCATTTTTAAAACGGACTAAAAAGTATAAAATAATTTCTTCTAGCCCCATACAGATTTATTTATAACTCCATATAGATTTAAAACGAAAAACGTGGGGAGCATGCAATATTTAATAGTAAGGAGTGTAGGGAGCAGCTGTGGTTGAGAAAACTCACACAACAGTTCATATCATTTCCATTGCAATAAAATTGTTAGTGACTGAAATAAACTATTTATGCATCAATTATCTATTGCATGCGCCCCACGTTTTTCGTTTTAAATCTGCATGGGGTTATAAATCTGTATGGGGCTAGGAGAAATTATTTTATACTTTTTAGTCCGTTTTAAAAACGAGGTATATTAAAATTTTTATTTTATTTAAATAATAATTTATATGAAAATCATTTATGAAAAAAGTAATGAAACTGTGACTTTTCTGGAAAATATTGTACTCCGATAAACAATGAATATTTTAATTAAATTTGACAAGCTCACTGTTGAATATTTTAGCTCCAGCAGCCCTTCAAACCTTAGCTACCCGGTTTTACCTCACTTTCCCCTATAACCGAAGCTTTGCGTAGTAGAAACGAAGTACTTCATTACTTCGATACGAATGAATTCATTACAACTGACATGAATGAATCGGTACTGTGAGGAAACGACGTATAAAGCAAGGTGCTTTACTGCAATTCCAGAAATGCTTTTCAGATTAAAAAAAATTTTATGTCGATGGTCGAGCTTTTTAAACCATTAGAATACTTTATTGTATACTTTATGAACAAAATATAACCCCTATCAACACCAAATATAATCTGATTAGTGTCAATAATGGCAATTTAATAAGCACGAGTATAATGTTAACACTGCTTAACTCATGATAAAATAAATAATTTATTCAATTCTCCTTTA